>JAOTQJ010035831.1:0-15613 GCA_025642045.1 Solanum sejunctum
TATAATTGTAGCCATTTTTTGATGCTTTAAAATTGACAGATTGACGCTGTAAATTAATTCTGATATCATAAAAAAAATACTTTGTCTTTGGGGATTTTTATTAAGTTAGATATATTAATCTAAATAATAGTTAGAATAAACAATAATAAGAGAAAGGGAAAGAGAATTGGGCCCAAGTCTAGAGCAATAATAAGAGAAAGGAAAAGAGAGTTGGGCCCAAGTCTGGTTCTGTACGCTCAGCCAGGACTTGGGCCTGCCTTTGCTGTTTTGGGACTTGTAATTGCTCATTAGACCTGTATATCATCAGAATATATATAAAGTATATCATGTATATACACATTCTTCCACCTATATTTCACCGACATTTGCCATAAGATCGATACCCCATCCCCTTGGGCATATTCCTCAACGTTTTTGATTTTTTGGGCCCATTTCACTCTGTATACATTCACTATATATCGGTGTATATAGGCACTTTTTTCCCTTTTGAAAACTTGCAACCAGCTTCTATGACCTATTGGGCCTTCAAGGCCCCAAGAAATGCAAGGTAAGATTTCCGAAAGACTCGGGCAAAGGCGTAAATCAAAAGAAAGTAGATTAAAGATCCGATAAATTATTTAAAATTCATAATTAAAATACAAGTGGCAAATCTAGCATATTATATTTAAGGCAACACATAAACTCATTAATTTTGAAACTAAAAATTAACACATAAAACTTATTTAACTTTGAAACTAAAAATCAACGTATGAAACTCATTTAACGTTGAAACTAAAATAAAAGCTAATGAAAGAAAAACACTTTGATCTTGTTTCTAACAAAAAATGTCATTATTTTGCAATAAATAAGAAAAGTACCTTGATTCCACAAACAAAGTAATCGTACCATTGATGAACAGGAAGCAAAAGAAACTTAGATGTGAATAGTGAAATAAGAGCATGGCTTATCTGGCTGATTTTGGCTGGGTGGCTGCTGCTTACATTGATGAGGAAAAGAAAAGGGACGAGCGTGAGAAAGGGACAAATATGATTGTATTGTACGCTGAAAATAAAGGGGTTGGGCCGGGATATGAATTAATTGGGCAAATTTCAGTCTGAAATTTGAATAAAAATTGACCCAATTGGGGTCTGAAAATAGGTTAAATTGGATGGGAAAAAAAATTTAAAATTAGGGCATTAGAAATTTTAACATGTAGCTGTATAGATATACTTAGTTATGTACTTTGCTCAACTTCATTAAATATGCAACATAATTAAAGAAAATACTTTAATAAGAAAATATTGAATCTCAACTAAGTAGAATAAAAATCTTTACTTCTTGGATTATTTTTCTAACCAACAACCATCACTATGAGTTTCATGATGATACAACATTTTGTCTACGCTCACAGAGCCATCCCGTACTTTACCGGGGTAGGAGTCGAAGAACTAGGGGAATGGATCCATCCTAAAACTGGCCATCTCAGTGGCTAATGAGAAACGTACCTTGGTACAATCCAATCTTATGCTGGCTACGTTGTTTATGAGTTTGAGTAATTAATTCTACTCTTACTCATATCGGTGCTCAATACTACTTCCAAAATATTTTTATATAGCTCATATTTAAAGAATAGAAATTCTCAAAATCTGATCTTTTTGGGACTTAGCCCAGCTTTAACTTTTTTTAACTTTTCTCAACTTGTCTTAAATTTTTCTATCACTGAACTCTTTAACTTGATTGAAAATTAATGTCAGCTCAGTGACTCAAAAATATGCTACTTTTCTTGGCTAATATGCAAAAATTAATTTTTAAAAAATATAATAATTGAACTTAGATTAAAAGGTACTCAACTAATCTTTCTTTTTCTTGGAATAATATCAAGATTTTCAAAAAAATTCAATAGTCATAAATCTTATTCATAAATATATTTAAATTCAATGACAACACTTTAATTGAACAATGTAAAAATTCAAGAATCATACTACTCATCAAGATATCTAGAAAATTTACCCTGAAAATCATCATACTTTGTAATATTTACAAGAAACTTAGTTTCAACTATTATTTGAAGATTCATGGGTGAAAACTAATTTCAATTTTAAAGATATTAACAAAATAATAACTTTTGGGTGACCTTGAAGAATTGGAAAGAATTCTTGTATCCTTCTACGGTTTTGATTCTCTTACACTTGAGTTCTTGAGAGGGTTTTCTTGTTTTTGAAAGAATGAAAGGAGAGAATCACATTCAGGATGATGTCTCCCCGCCATTGATTCCGGGTGAAAAAGCCGTCACGATTGACGAGGAACGATATCAGCAACGGGTAAATATGTGCAAGTCATCGCTTATTGGCCCTCTCGTGTGATCAAAAGACGTTTTTGGACTTAAAATGACCTCAAAAACTAATTAGTTTAAGATATGGGGTGTGGAAAAGGTCGAAAATACCCTTCCCAATTAAAAGAAAAAGAAACTTCTAGTTTTGTACTTCGCGTCGCGCACCAGTGTAAAGATATAGATTTTTGTAAAAAATCAAATTTTGTTAAATTTTCAAAAACACATAAGTATGGTTCCACGTCCTTTTCGCATCGCAGAAGGGGCACAAAATGCTCACTGTTTTTTATTCTCTTTCAAAAATAATTCATTTTTTTCTTGGTAAAGTCTAGTTGAGAATATTTTTCGACTCAATTTTTTGCACTGATCACAGATCGAGTCTCGAATTTATAAACGGAGTATGGAAAGACACATTATGGGCAAGATCAATTTTAGGGGTATTTTCGTCTTTTCATTAGGTGTTACAAGCCCACGTTGTTATAAGTATTTTTTTTTATAAATTCTTAAAATTAAATTATAATTTTAAAATATTAAATTAAATAACATCAAGACAATATTACATGATATTAGAATTACTATTACATATTATAAAAATATGATCTACATCTAAATTTTAATATTTAAAAATTTTTAAATGAACTTTGAATTTGGACTCATCTTATATTTAATATTTAATTTTAATTTTATTTTTAATTATTTTTTAATTCACTCTCGAGTCGATTCAATCCATATTGCAAAAGTTTCACAAATTGGCAGACATATTTGAGTCGGGCTAAAAATTTTATTTTTTTTAAATGAGCTCTAAAAATCTTAGTCTGATCTTGCTAAGTCACAAATAGACTAAGCTAGTCCAATCTACCTAGCTCATATTGACAACTCTAATCAAGATCAATTTGGAGGAGAACCCTTGTGTTTCCACTTCACTGGCCAAAATCAACAACCAAATGAACAAACCGGAATAGACCCTTCCAGCAAGTATTGTTCTTTCTTTCTTTTGCTATTTTATTTTGTTTCCTTATTGGGCTAACCAGAAATAGATCAGCTAGACAATTCTTTTGGTTCTCCCTCTATATAAAAAAAAGTTAAAATCAAAAAATTATCTCTTAAGATATCGGTCCTTGAGATTCGAAAGTTAATTAATAATAAATATTTTTTTCATCTCATTTTATATAATATTCTTTAACTTGACATGATATTTAAGAAAAAAAAGACTTATGAAATTTATGGTCTAAGATTATTCTTAGATATTTGTATGGGTCAAAATTATTTCATTAATGGTAAAAAAAAAAATTTAAAAATAAATTATTTTCAATTTGAGTAAAGTGACTTTTTTTGAGGATAAACCAAAAAAAAAAAAGAGTACCACATCAAGTACAATGGAGGGAGTACTATTTTTTATATTAAGTAATTACTTACTCATAATTTTATGTGACAACAGTAATTTATGTTTCTACAAAAAAATATGATAGTTAAAGTCCAAATTTAGATGAAACTAATCAGAAAAACTTAAACTTATTAAAACAAAGTTTAATAATGAATCTAGTTTGTTGTTGACTCGTCGAGTATTTTATTCTTGTAATTTGTAAGAAAGGAAAATATTTTAATTTTTTCTGTTTAGTTAATTTAAATATTTTAAAAAATATTTTAAAATTATTATTTTTCTCAATTTTAAGGAAACGACTTACCTCCAAAAAGTAAGAAAAATATTTTCTAACCTCACATCTCAACTTTTTGCGCTAACTCAGTCATGAGTGTTGATTTTCAATGATTAATTCTGACTCCAGAATCAAGATTGTAGACACGACTTTCGACCTTAATTCAAGACCTACACATGAATCTTGAGTTGGCTTAAATCAGGTCCTGATTTAGATATGAGTTTCACATAAGAATTTGAGGTCGAATCTCGGGTCAATTGTCTGGACAGGGCTTCAAGTCAAGTGTTAGAGATGGGTTTCTAGTCGGGAATTCAGGTTAGGTCTTACGCAGGTGTCAAGACTACTGTCTACGCTACCTTCCTAGCTCCCCCACCCAAATCCTTTCTAGCGTAGTCTTTAGGTTTTGAAACAATCATCAACTTGAGTGTCAATAAAATCTTGAGTCAAGAGTTGATGTTAAGTCTTGGATTAGGATTTGAGGTTGAATTCCAATATGAAAGTTAGATTTTGGATTGGGAGTCGGGATTGATCTCGTGGCAGGTGTTATGATCGAGTCTTCGAGTCGAAAGTTAATTCCAAATAAATCGAGTGTTGAGGTTAGATCCTAATTTAAAAGTTGGGTCTTATTTATAATGTTAGGATCGAGTTTCGATTCAAAAGTCGGGGTCTAATCCTAATTTAAAAATCATATTTTAATTTGGTATGGGTCTCGATTCAAGTTGTTAATCATGGTAAAAGAAAAAGGAATTTTAGGAAAAATTGATTAGTCTCAAAAAATAGGAGAATCGCTACTTAATTTTTTAAGAAAATTTGAAAATTTTAGAACTCTAACACAGAAAATACTAAAATTAGAGAAAATGGGTAAGAAATTCTTATTACTATTTTAAGAAGGTATTAACACTTAAAATAGTAGATAATACGTGGTTATTCGATGATTTGAAAACTTAATTTGACTAACTTAAGTAATAATCTAAATCATTTTTAAGGAATGTACATTCAATCAAATTGTGCAACTTAAAGAAAATTATTTAGACATAAAGATAAATTACCAAAGACACCTAAAATAATTTTAGAAAAAAAGTAAAGTTACCTAATGAATAAGTAAAGAAAATTAAAGTTATTTCAAAAGAATACTTGCAACATTTACGTGAGTAAAAATCCATCTTTAAATATTACTTAAAATACTTGAAAAACTTAAAGGAAAGAAAATAGTTTGAAAGAAAGTAATAATTTGAATACTTTAAAGAATTTAAATAAACTATTATTTTGTCAAAAAATGACTACACTAAGAAAAATATAAAACAATTTAAAGAATAAATTAGCATAAAATGATTTGTCTTTGAGAATTAAATTAAGTTAATTAGACAAATAATGTTAGAATTAAGAATTAAAGTTAATACAAGAAAAAATTTGAAACAACGCCAAATAACAAAAATGAAATCTCAAATTCGGACTTGACAAGCCCAAATTTGAATCTGCCCTAATATTACTAAAGATGCAATATTACTTGGGCCTTATCAAGGCTTAACCTCGCTGAACCCTACTACTACAATTTGATTTTTAACTCATTTGTCCTTTATATCAACAAGATATATACATTGTATATCACTGTATATATGTCATCTTCCACATGTAGATTCATCATTGGCTTTCCTGGACTGGCCCTGCCAACTGAATGGACTTTGGCATATTTACTTACATATACACTAACTATATACTGATGTTAACCACGGTATATCAAAAAAAGCTAAAATAAAAAAATTATCTCTTAAGACATCAGTCATTAAGACTCCAAAGTTAATTAATAATAAATATTTTCTTCGTGATATTCTTTAACTTGACAGCATGTTTAAAAAAAAGAAGATCTTGAAACTTATGATCTAAAATTATTTTTAAATATTTGTGTGGTTGAAAATTATTTTATTAATGATAAAAAAGAATTTAAAGGTAAAATTAATTTCAATTTGAGTAAAATAATATTATTTTGAGAACGAACTAAAAAAGAACAGAATACCACATCAAGTGCAAATGGAGGGAGTATTATTTTTATATTAATTAATTAATTACTCATAATTTTGATGTGACAACAGTAATTTATGTTTCAGCAAAAAAAAATATGGTAGTTAAAGTCCAAATTTAGATGAAAGTGATCTGAAAAACTTAAACTTATTAAAAGAAAGTCTAATAATGAATCTAGTTTGTTGTTGACTTATCGATATTTTATTCTTATAATTTGTAAGAAAGGAAAATATTTTAATTTTTTCTGTTTGATTAGTTTAAATATCTTAAAAAATATTTTTTAAATCAACTTAATTTTCTCAACTTCAAGAAAACAACTTACCTCCGAAAAGTAAGAAAAATATTTTTCAGCCTCACATCTTAACTTTCCGCGCTAACTCAGTCATGAGTGTTGATTTTCAATAACTAATTCGGAATCTGATTCCAAAATCAAGATTGTAGACGTGACTTTCGACCGGAATTCAAGACCTACACATGGATCTTGAGTTGGCTCAAATCAGGTCCTGATTTAGATATGGGTCCCATATAAGAATTTGAGGTTGAATCTCGGGTCAATTATCTAGATAGGACTTCAAGTCGAGTGTTAGAGATGGATTTCTAGTCGAGAATTGAGGTTAGGTCTCATGTCAGGTGTCAAGACTACTGTCCACGCTACCTTCCTCTCCCACCCGAATCTTTTCTAGCGTAGTCTTTAGGTTTTGAAACAATCATCAACTTGAGTGTCAAATAGAATCTTGAGTCAAGAGTTGATGTTAAGTCTTGGATCAGGATTTAAGGTTGAATTCCAATATGAAAGTCAGATCTTGGATCGGGAGTCGGGATTGATCTCGAGTCAGGTGTTATGATCAAGTCTTAGAGTCGAAAGTCAATTCTAAATAAATCAAGTATTGAGGTTAGATCCTAATTTGAAAGTTGGGTCTCATTTATAATGTTAGGATCGAGTTTCGATTCAAACGTCGAGTTCGAATCTTGATTCAAAAATTATATTTTAGTTTGGTATGGGTCTCGATTCGAGTTGTTAATTGTGGTAAAAGAAAAAGGAATTTCAGAAAAAATCGATTAATCTCAAAAAAAATTCAAAAAATAGGAGAATCGCTACTTAATTTTTTTAAAAAATTAAGAAAACTTGAAAATCTTAAGACTCTAATAGAGAAAGTCCTAAAATTAGAGAAAATGAGTAAGAAATTCTTATTACTATTTTAAGAATGTATTAACACTAATAATAGTCGATAACACGTAGTTATTCGACGATTTGAAAACTTAATTTGACTAACTTAAATAATAATCTAAATCATTTTTAAAGAATGTATATTCAATCAAATTGTGCAACTTAAGAAAATCATTTAGACATAAAGATAAATTACCAAAAGACACCTAAAATAATTTTAGAAAAAAGTAAAGTTACATAAAACGACTAAGTAAAGAAAATTAAAGTTATTTAAAAAAAATACTTGCAACATTTACAAGAGTAAAAATCCATCTTTAAATATTACTTAAAATACTTGAAAAACTTAAAGCAAGGAAAATAATTTGAAAGAAAGTAATTATTTGAATACTTTAAAGAATTTAAATGAACTAATATTTTGCCAAAAAATGACTAAACTAAGAAAAATATAAAACTATTTAAAGAATGAATTAGCATAAAATGATTTGTCTTTAAGAATTAAATTAAGTTAATTAGACGAATAATGTTAGAATTAAGAGTTAAAGTTAATACAAGGAAAAATTAGAAACAACTCAATAGACAAATAACAAAAATGAAATCTCAAATTTGGGCTTGGTAAGCCGAAATTTGAATTTGCCTCAATATTACTAGAGATACAATATTACTTGGGCCTTATCAAGGCCTAACTTCGCTGAACCCTACTACTACAATTGGATTTTTAACTCGTTCTGTCCTTTATATCAATATGATATATACATCCTATATCACTGTATATATGTTATCTTCCACATGTTGATTCAACATCGGCTTTCCTGGACTGGCCCTGCCAACTAAATGGACTTTGGCATATTTGCTTACATATACACCAACTATATACTGATGTTAACCACTGTATATCAGTATATATATCCTTTCTTTTTGCTTTCAAGGACCTGTAACCAGCTTCCCTGTCTTGAACAAATTGGAGTTGACTCAAATATTTGGATTTTAAATAACTCAAGATGCATGAGAGAAGTAGAATTCATTGTGGACTCAAAGCCGAGTTCACATGATGGATAAGCACACAATGGACAGAAACAAAGGAAAAACTCTTCAAACAGAATAACTATTTTATGAATTTAAGGGAAAGTATGAGAACTATAATATCATGAAGCCCACAAAAGCCTAGACAAATGAATAGCATATTGAAGGAAGAATAACCATCTTAGAAGATGAGCCTTCCTGAAACTATCACCATGACTAAAATCATCTATTAATTGAAAAAAATAGGACAATGTCTAAAAAGTAAACAATTTGATTTAATTTAAATGGAACTAAGATTATTCATGCTATAATCTTAATAATCATAGTTTGTCAAGTTGGAGGGTATTTTTAGACCTCTCAATAGTTTAAGGACAAAATCAATAATTCATGTCAAATTTGAATGTGTTTTTAATATTTTTGTCTTTATTATATGTATGTATATGATGGTTTGGGGAAGAAAAACTAGGCCAATTTGGGGAAATTGGGCTGTTGGTCCAAAAGTGGACCAATTAAGTCTGAAACAAGGGTTAAAAATGGGTGAAAATGAATTGGGGATTTGACCAACAATAATGACAATTTTGGCCAATTAGAGTGTAAAAATTAGTCGAATTGAATCAATCAATTAATTTGTCCACAAGACAAAATAATATAAATAAATTAATAAGCTTCTTAACATTAACAAAGTGAAATAATTAATTTAATTATTAACTAATTAATTCCTAAAATAATTTACAATTAAGCAAAGGTAATTGAAAAAATAAAAATCATTTTGGACTAGTTTTTGAATGATTATGCAAACATAGTCATTAAATCTGTAATTATAAAACATATGAAAAAATATGTATATAATAAAAATGAATAGATAAACACTAACAAAAACTTAAATATTTTTTCAAAATTTTCAAAGGTAATTATTTCAAATTATTGAAATATTGCAGAAGTTCGATACTAAGTTTATATTGTGGGAGGTCAAAATTAATTAGGTGTCAACACAAGTGTTAGGGTGGGGTTTTGAGTCGGATATCACAGCTTTAATTTCAGGTCAAGAGTCGAGATTGGGTTCTAGGGCAAGTATTAGGTTTGGATCCTAAATCAATTGTTGAAGTAAAGTATTTGGTTTCAATCCCAATTTGCATGTCACATCCTAGTTTGAGTGTCAATGTTGCACATTTAATTAGATAGAAAATGTTGATAATTCAACTTTACATTTAGAATTAATTTTTTTTTGTATAATATGCTATTATTATTATTAATGTTTTTATTTTTTATGCTTTATAATCAATCTTATTGATTATTGTATTTTACTTTTTTGTCATTTTAGCTTATACTATACGAAAGTAAAAGTGGGATCTCCACCAAGAGAATACAGTCTATTAATAGATACTGGGAGTGAGATTTCATGGATTTCGTGTGATTCATGCGCCACTTGCCCTCGAAGAAGTGGACTTGGGGTAAACCTTTTTTCTTTCATATTTTTGTTAAGTCTTGTATAAATTATAATTATTTTAGATTTTTCTAACATTTTTATGTTCTTGCAGGTTGAGCTGAACTTTTATGACATTGGCAACTCAACAACTGCAAATGTCATTTCTTGTTCAGCTCCAATGTGTGAATGCACTAAAGCAAAACAATGTTCTTATACCTTGAAGTATGCCGATGAGAGTAGTACAAGTGGCTACTTTGTCTCGGATGTCTTATATCTGGATAGAATTTTAAAGACTTCGGTGATTGCCAACTCTTCAGCACCAATTATTTTTGGGTGAGTAATCTTTCTTATAAATTTTCTCAAGTTATGTAGATCTAGGGTATTGTTTACACCAATATACATATTATTACAAGTATTAACTTTAATAGATGTTGAAAATAATTCATTTTTCACTTAGCATCTTTCCGATCATTTCTCACCAGTTTGTTGCAAAATGGAAACTTAACTCTTTTTCCTTTGTGAATAAGTACTTGAGAAAATCCACAATGCTAATTTTTTGACGAATTAAATACATTTGGCAAATTTTAAAAATTCTTTAGATTGTTTAAAAAAAATTCTAGATTTAATAAAATTCTCAATTCTGTTCGGACTTGTCTATTCATTTTATTTCAAAATAAAATAGTTTAAATGTTTAAGACTTAAACAGTTTAAAAATAATTATAAAAGCAATAAACTTGATAAACAGTTTTAATGTAGCAAATACAAAGATAAGACAGTGAAAATAAGAATAAGAATTTGGGCTTGGGCGTTGACCCAATTTTTGTTTTTTCATATTCTATCTTAACTTTACATGATACAACTAATATTTGATAAGCTTATATATCTTGGGGATCACTCATATTTTTTTTTTCATATTTTAGTCGTGATTTTCTCACTTTTAAGCGGATTAAATATGAGTAATAATTTAATACTATTTATCAACATATTCAAATATGAGAAAAAAATATAAATTATCTAAACTATGATTCTAACATTTCATTTGAAATCAAAACAGTTGCAGTACCTCTCAGTTTGGTGGTTTGGCCATGCCAGACAATGCGCTTGATGGAATTCTGGGATTTGATCGACGTAGTCTTTCAATAATATCCCAACTTTCTTTGCGTGGAATTTCCCCCAAAGTATTTTCCCATTGCTTAGAAGGAGAGGGTGGCAATGGAGGCATACTAGTACTCGGCGAGATTCTAAATCCGAGCATGGTCTATACTCCACTTGTTCCATCGAAGTACGTATAATTTTATACATTTTTTAATTATCATATTTCTTATGAATTTTCAAGAGATTGGTATTTTGTTCTACGTATATTTCAGTAAGGTGTTATTTTTTCAAAATAATCTACATGTAAAATAGAATATGATAATGACATCTAGTTTAATTTGTTTGTTTTCTCTATTTTTGCAGGGGACTTTACCATGTGCATTTGCAGAGCATAACTGTTAATGGAAAAGTCTTGCATATTGATCCAGAAGTATTTGCAACTTCTGAAGTTCGAGGAACTATTTTTGACTCTAGTACAACTTTAATTCATTTTGTTGCCGAAGCGTATGACTCTGTTGTCAGTGCTGTAAGTATTTCTCTTCACATTTTATTCTAGAATTTTCATAATATTAGGCATAAGTATATTTCCATGTTATGCACTACTTATAAGAAAATGCAACTTACAATGAAAGAAATTGTAAGGAATTGACACTAATATTTAACAAAGTTGGAAAACTATAATGGAATATCTCTCAAGTTTGTAGAGAAAGCAGTAAACTACAAAGGAAAAGTAGAAAAGGGAGGCTCCAAATTAAAAAAATAAATAAGAAAAATAAATCAAGTTCTTCCATAGTAAATATCTTCTAGTGCAACGATGCCTTTTGTCCTTTTCTCCAATAGCTTGGTATTAGGCTTTGGGACCACATATTGGTTCATGTGCTTGGGCCATTTCTTTTCCCTTGTACTGCATCTAGGCGCCTCAAGCTTGTGCTCTAAATTTGTTAACTTACATAGATAGTTATAATTACATTGTTATTTAGTTCAAATCTATATATGATATTTTTTTTCATATATGAGACTATCAATATTTTTGAATAGATAAGATATTAATTGATTTTTAAAATTTTTATTTAGTATTGTAGAATTTCATTTATATCAAACAAATACGATTTTAATATTTCTTCTATTCCATTAGAAAGCAAGCGAATTTACTATTTTTTTTCTTTTTAAACTTGTTTATTTACAGATAACTGCTACTGTTTTATCTTTTGTCAAGAAAATCATACCAGGAGTACAACCATGCTATTTAATTTCATCAAGCTTCATTGATTTGTATTTCAATAAGTAAATATTCAATTCAAAGTATTAAATATCTAATTGATCTCTTTTATAATTGATAAACAGTTTATCAAATAATGTAGCAGAAATGTTTCCACGAGTTACTCTTCACTTTGCTGGTGATGTATCTATGGACTTAAGACCAACAGAGTACCTCACTTATATTGGCTCTTTCGTGAGTATTCGAATTTGTATTTGTAATTTAAAATCTTCCCTATTAACTATGTCACCTTTTTTCTAATGTACTACAAAGATAGGTAATAATTCTATTATATGTGTTTACCAGGAAGATACTGCTCAGTGGTGCATTTGGTTGATAAGAAGAAATCCGACTGTAACAATTTTAGGAGGTCAGTTTTTGAATAATAGTTAAATTTTATACTTTATTGCTTAATTCAATATTCTAACTTTCTAGTCGTAGACTAAATCAATAACAAGTACTTGCTAACTGTGATAAACGAAGTTGCTTATGTTAGTTTCAATGATATTATAATGCAATATTTGTCAAGTCGGTATGCGTAAAACATATCCTTATGTGGTTTATCATATAATACATAACTTTGTTTATTCCCTAATTGCATTGTTTGCATTATAATTTAGCCATTCGAATTGATAGTTTAGAACTGTGGATAATCTAATTAACATTAATTATATTTCTTTCTTTCATAGATATTGCTCTTAAAGATAAGAGCATTGTGTATGACTTGGCTCGGCAAAGGATAGGATGGACAAATTACAATTGTAAGTAACATTTATAAAATTTATTTTGTGATATCGTAATTTGTCAACAGAAAGTTCTTATATTATTATTGATTATTTACAAAATTTTTTTATTATATATAGGTTCATTACCTGTGAAGGTGTCTTTGTCCTCTGATGCAAATCAGATTATACATGTTAGAGCACTCTTTCATATGCTAGAGTTGGTCTTCATTTATTTGTTTTAGACTTGATTCTTCGATTATTATGACTTCATTATGTAAAAAAAAATAAAAAATACTACTATTAGTAGATAGTAAAAAGAATATGTAAATTAAAGAAGATTGAAAGTGTGTCTTTTAGATCAATATTTCTTTTCTCTGGAATAGTTTTTGTTTTCTAATAATAAAAATATTAAATTTAAGTAAGTCAAAATATACAATATAGCTTCTAAAACTTTGATTCTCTACTTGTTTGTTAATTTAGTTAGCTTTTAATGCAATACAATGAACAAGTAGATATGGATGACATGCCCAATGAAGCATTCTGCTTTCAACAAATAAAGGTCCAATTGTGTACCCTAGCTAGTCCAACTTAAAACTCAAATTTTAGTTTAAAATTTTAAAAATTAGAAGAATTGGCAAACATTAATGATATATTATTTAATAAAGCTATAGCTTCACATGATTATGGATCGCGACTACAATTTAATAAAATTTGCTGCTAAATTTAAGACTCCTAAACAGATTTGTATCAGAAATCAAAAAACATGCTTGCTTGATTTCATTTGTATACCTTTTATATAAATCACAAATTGTCTATCTTCTCACCATCCACTGATTTTTCTCCTAAAATCTCTCAATCATATCAAATTTAAATTTTGAATGCTCTCTTTCTCTCTCCTAATTGTGACATCTCAATTTCAGTTAATAGTCTAAAACGTGTTTTACCAATTTTTTATTTTATTTTTTAATTTTTTATTTATATATGTTTACAGTGTGTTCACACATTCATAAAATTTCATCTTATAACGAGTCTGAAGAATCTCAAGAATTTGTATAAACCCTATTTATATATATTAACTTGTATATATGTTCGTATTTGTATACATATCATTAATTTTGTTATTACATTGCATACATCTATACATATTTATGTGTATATATAGCTGTGTTGGTATATCTTACTTTCCTGTATATATATATATATATATATTATATCACCCATAATACCTTATTTGAATTAATGTACAATCCAATACTTATATACTATTACTTATTTGTCCATATTAATAGTTCCAAATTTAGTTAAGGCATTTTTGTATACAAATACTCACAGTGTATCTACATACAAATGAAAATTATTTTTTATGTAGAGACAATGAACTTTGTATCTATATAATAATTGATGGTTGAAATTTGTTCTTTATGACTCAAGGAACTGATATTTCAAATTTGAACTTGTTTGAAGTATATTTGAATTTTTAAATTCAAAATAAAATTATTATTTTTGGGCAAAAGCTTTAAAAAGACACGTGTTGAAATTTTAGTTCATTTTTACATGTTGTTCAATCATGTATGCATGACTTATTGACTAAAGTACATATTTTTTGAAAGGGGAAAGACATAAAACTCCCCTCAAATTTGGCAGCGAAACTTACTTTAGCATCTTAATTATATGAGTGTTCATTTATCTCCTAATCTTATTTGCACTGATATAAATATCACCCCTTGTCATGACCCAAAAATTTACGTGATGACACTTGTTCAATCCCATCAAAATAAGTCAGCCTTTAACTCAAAAGGGATAATAAATACCACAAGCGGAAGCATTTTACCTAAAATAAATAACTAAAACTGAAAATTTTTCATAAAATTAAATCCCACCCAAGGATTGGTTGTCATGTGTACAAGCCATTAGAAATACAGAAAATCAAAGAAATACGAGTCCACACTGTCCTTCTTCTCAAATAGAACAATTACAGAAGAAATAGGAACAAGAGAGTTAGACAGACGACAACAACTACCTCTTTATGTCTCCTGAGAATCCTCTATGCTTTAAAGGATGTCTATTCACAATATGGGTTCACCACCTACACGAGTGTAGAAGCAAGGGGTGAGTACCAAAATACCATGCGGTACCCAGCAAGTCAACTAACAAAACAAGAAAGTCTAATAGAATACACAAACTCCTCTCATCCCAGTTGATATTCACGACTCCAACCTGCACAAAGGTTATTTCGACCCCACAATATATAATATTTAAATAGGATAGTATTTCACCATATCGCATTTTCCAAAAACACAAGTTAAAGGCACAATAATAACAACAACGTGCTATGCAATGGTATGCAAAGGTGATATGCAATGCATTATGCAGTTATGATATCACCTCCTCGCCGACAGAAACTTCAGCGTCACAACATCGTCATAAACACGTCGGCAGAAAACTCGGCATCACAATATCATCATAAATTCGCCAGTAGAAACCTCAGCGTCATAATATAAATTTGTCGGCAGAAACCTCGGCATCACATCTCGACCGATAAAAACCTCGGTCCCAATATATTTTCTTATCTTATTTTGTTAATATCTGAAATCAATGCAAATATGCATATCATGGAATGAATGAATATGATATGAATGTCATGATCCAACCCAGGAATCGTGATTAGTGGCGATTGGACACCCAGACAAGCACTAAACTGGATTTCCAACTATAATAGCTAATGAATTTATCAAAATTTTGACAGAGTTTTCTCTGTTTTGTTGACTAATCACACCTGCAAATAGCGATCCCAACAAACAGCAAACATCAATATACATATATAAGCGGGCCGACAAGGTCACCGCTGCGGTAGAATCGCCTAACAAACGTATCATACATACGAAGTCATACCAAATACAATATCCCACACCCACATGTATCCACAAACCTCTACACAT
>JAOTQJ010035842.1:0-15613 GCA_025642045.1 Solanum sejunctum
GGATTCATCATAAGTATCTGGCTACGCGCATGACTATATACATCATTTAGTCTCATCAAGAAGGCAAATAGTCGCAGGTATTGTATAGGATCAACATACATCCTGGATTTTTCACAATTACATGCAGGTGGGGGCACTAGGGCATCAAAGTCATCCGACAACAGTATCATCTTTGTGAAATAGCCTGAGACAGTCAGGTTACCTTGATTTGGAGTGCAGATTTCTCGATGAAGTTGATAACTTCTAGACCCATCTACTTTGCTAAATCTCTTATTCAAATCTGCCTAGACCATCGCCGCATCCGAGGCGTACACAATTCCACTTAACAGCTCCTTCAATACCGTGTTTATAATCCATATGCGAATGAATGCATTGCACTTTTCCGATTGTTCCTCCAATTCTAGACTGTAATCTGATTTTCTGCATGTTCCGAGAACAAATCCTATTTTACTCTTGGCACAAAGTGTGATTAGCAACGATCTACTCCATAGGGAATAGTTTTTAGGCCCAGTGAGTTGAACTGAGGTGAGTACACTCCTAGGTGTATCGGATGGATGAAGGTATAATGGATGATTCCTATTCTTCTCCACGGTATCAAGTGTTTCAATTGCCGTCTCAGTTGATTCGCGATCGTTAATTGATTCGCGATCTCCCATCGATTCGCGAATTGGTTCTCCAGTTTCTGTCATTCTTGATCTTTCTCAGGGGTCGTCGTTCCGTTGCAGTTGCCGACGCCGTCTTCAATGGTGTGGCTCTGATACCATGATCGATTCTGGGGAGATTATGATGCCAAGGGAAAGGGGATCGAGAGATTGAGCGATGAGAGAGAGAGAGAGAAGGGTTTCTTCCTTTTCTTTTATTTCTATATGTATGTAAAAAATTAAAACATATGTTAAATGTATATGTATTTATATATGTGTGTATATTCCAACTAATCCCTCTAAATATGTACTAATAACTACTCCTATTAATTGTATGCTAATTCCTATTGTAACTAGAATATACATTTGATTAATCACTTTAATTAATCACTTCCAATACTTTCGAAACCAAGTTTTTTTTTTTTACTATTACATTAAGGTTGCATAAGTTGCATGTTGTAATAGTTATGGACTCCTTGACAAGTTCTACACTTTTGTCTCCATTATCTAGTGTTCAAGGATTATTTATATGTCTTAGTCCTACAATTCGTGTAAGTTTATCTTAGTTTTAATATGATTAGTCAAATTACCAGTAGGTACTTTAAGAAAGCGTGAATGATTAAGGCACTAATAATATCATAGTTCCAGTGGCTTATAATTTTGGAGGTTACTAAGTTAGCATGACTTGTTGCTTCTTGTATTTCGTACTTATACTATCACGTTTCTTTAACATCATCCATCAATGATTTTATCTTTTCTCATTATTTGCATGAACGCGTTGGAGCAAATGGAGTCTCAATTCAAGACTTCAGCAAAGTTGAAATTTCATAGCTTGACACTATCATGCCTGCACATGAAATAGATATCCCAAACTATTCGTAATAGCAAGCAAAAAAGAGGGCCTCACTTAGGAGTCATTTATAGCCACTATATTTAGCTATTATTATTATTATACTTTTCTTTACATATTAAATCGACTTATGTGATTTAGATATTTTCTAGTTTTGATTCATATTGGTTGACATGAGATAGATGATTGGGTTTGGAAACTTTTAACTAGTTTAGTTATAAGTAATTTTCTGTTTTTCTATTTCGTGGCTCTACCATTTTTTTAAAAAAAAAATCTTTTTTTAAAAGAATCAACCTTTTGTTTAAGCTCCAATTGGTGTTGGAATGTTTTTTAAACCATGTTCAATCCTTAAGTGAAATTTCCATCCTAAATTACTTTTAAACACGAATCTAAAATTTTTAAATTGTTTGAAAACGTGGTTATTTTAAAGTTCTAAAGGAAAAAAAAAACAAGTTTAATTTTAGTTATAATGAAATGCTCATTTGTTTTCAAGCTTTAAGTGTATTCATGATTTCAAAATTAAATATTTTCCTACTTATCTTTTCAACTTTTTCTTTAAAATTCCTTACCACTATTTATTATTTGAAAAATTGATTAACGTAATTTTAGCCAGTAATCGTTTGTTAACGATTTTTTAAAGGATACCTTACCTCTTCCCTTTAGGATTAATTGGACACTTACCTTAGAATCTATTCGATTAAATAGACCTTTAGAATGAAGTTAACATTAGAAATTTAGGTGCCCTAACTCACCCTTACAATAGTTAGGTGGCGACTTCTTAAGTTAGTTAATATTTTAGGAATCTCCAATATATCGTTCTCCAATTTGATCTTAGATAAAATGGGTTTAAAACATTCTACAACTTTTGAAAGCTTTTCCACGAGTTTCAATGATGTTCAAGTCATCAACATATATAACTATTATAGCAAATTTTGATTCGGACCTTTTAATAAATGTTACTCCTATAAATTTAGAAAAATATTAACTTGAAAGCCTGTGATACACAAAAAAGGAGGAAAATGTGCTATGAGTGCAAGAAAAATAAATAGATGCCTAAACAGTGAGTTAAAAAAAAAAGAATGTAAAAATAGAAGGTAGTGAGCTTAAAAATGTGAGCAAGGCACCCAGAAAAGTTTAAAATAAGAGAAGGGGAGAATGAGTTGAAAATAATAGTGTTGGTAGGGCAAAAGTATAGAATAAAGTTGTGTCAAGGAGGGTCATTAGTCACTATGTTCCTAAAACATCATACCAAAGTCCCCTGAGCCTATGTTATAAGCCAAGAAAGTCCTATGGTGATCCTAGTCCAAGTAGTCGAAGGTCATTTTTATTTAGTACCAAGCATTAAATCTAAAATTACTATCATGAGTAGGATATGAGACTCATATTTATGAGGGCACTTGTATTACACTGTTGATTCTAGATTATTTCAGTGATTGTTGCTTGCCTGTGGTTACCTTGTTTGTCATAATTACACTGTCACATATATTGATTTGTATTAGTTTATTTGATGACTATCTGATATGCATCAATGAGTTAATATGGGTACCTGTGCTTGATTTAAAAATAGTATATGTCATTAGATTGAGGTATGTGTGTTGCTATACTTCTTATGTAGATTGAGTCCATCGCTTGAGGACAAGCAACTTTAAGTTGAGGATGTTGATGTGCTGTCAAAATACAATATTTTTATGCTTAAAACTTGGTATTTTATATTTTCTCAAAGCGATGTTAGTAGGTTTGATGTGTTTTATGTTTATTTTATAGGACTACAAGATTTGACATGATTTTGGACAAAAGTCTACAGAAATTAAGTTTTTGAGAACTTACGAGACACTCTACGAGCCCTAGAGAGGCTTCGTGGATGAGATCTAGTGAAGGACCTAGTTTCAGAAGCTAATTCACGAACTGTCAGATGAGGCATAGAAATTTGTATGAGTCATGGATTAATTTTGTGCCTTGAGGATCAAAGTTTTTGAAGAGCTGTCAGACGAAATCCTATATAGGGCGTAAGTCTGAATATGACTCGTAGAAAGGTCTCGTGGATTGGAAGTCAATTTTTTGAAAAATGCAGAGTATGAAGCCCAAGTACGAGCCGTGGATCTTTGTATGGCCCATAACCTAGTTTATTAAAGTTGTCGAATCCAGTTTTCCTATTCTATTTTGGATTTGGATTTTAATTAATATAAATAGGTTTTTAGGTCTTTTTGACAGAGAGACGTATGAGAGAATTGAGAAACACTTTTGTGACTTCATATTTGTGATATTTACATCGGAAACATTACTTTGTGATTTCTTAGGGAGAATTTTAGGATTTTTTGTTCTGAATTTCATCATTGTAAGTGTTTAATTATGTTATTCTAAACATGATTCTTTTATCTACAATGATTATGCATAGCTAAATCCACAACTAGAATTTGGAACCATAAAGAACTAACAAGGTAAAATTGGATAATTTGTGATTCTTGAAAAGTTTACGTGCATGTATTAATTAATTCTCTTTGTTTTGATTACTTTTTAACGGTGGCCAAGTTTGAACCAGCCTAATGCTTACTAATTGGATTAAGGTAGTAATGAATAGGAAAAAAGATTAATTAATAGGATTCGACATGATCCCTCTTGTCTAATCAATCAAACTGGGTCAAGAGAAGGTTGCACTGGAACAAAAGGCAAGGGTTAGTAATGCACACTTTGGGGATAGATCGAATCACGTAGCGAAATTTACCTCTCGCCTAAATCAAAGAGATTGGTAAACTTAACTTATCGTTCTGCATGCTACATACTAGAAGAAATTATGATTATCTGGTGATACTAAGTTAGGAAATCATGGGGAACACAATACCCTATTTACTTCTATCACTAATTTCATAACACTTGCTTCTAGTTTAGGTTTATTTTCTTGCAATAAAAAACCCTTATTTCGGGAGATAAGTAGGTTAATTCATTTGACTTGCTCGTAATTATTCCAGCTTTAGACTATATTCCATGTGGGATTCGACTCTAACCTTGATTAGGTCATATATCTTGACAAAGATCAGTTAAACCTTCAAAAAATAGGTGTAGCTTAGGCAATATCAGAATGTCCACGTACTGATTCGCGAGACTCTACTAGACACTCTTCCCAAGACACACGAGCCCAATGAACCTAGAGCTCTTATACCAAATTTGTCATGACCCAAAATCGGCTGGCAACTAAAGAAAATAGGTAAATGCGGAAACAATCACAACATATCATAAGAAATCCCCAAAAACTGGAGGAATATGTAACACCTCGTGAAATTACCGAAACGATCCTAAAATTTAAACATGCGCACAACGCATCTTCCAAAGTTTTGACGAGAAATTTGAGATCGAATTTGCGATCATCATAGAAAATTGAGTCGAAAAATGATCTCGACCTGATTTAAAAGTATCGGAGCGAAAAATAATTTTCTCTAATTAATTCGAAGGCAGTGTCTATCCACGTCCTTGGCGTGATGCGGACAAGACGTGGAGCACCACTTTATTTTTTTTACTTTTTTAACAGGAATTGAATTTTATAAAAAATCATAAAAATACACTGGTCCGTGCCCCTGACACGTCGCTGACCAGTGTACATATTTTGGAATTTTTCTTTTAAAATTCGAAAAGGATATTTTGGTCATTCCAGCCAATTGTAAGTCTTAAAACACATTTTAGAACTCGTTTATTAGTAATTGAGGGTTCAAAACTCATTAGTTTTTCTAAGTTTCTACAAAGGGTTCCTGAGAGAAGTAAGTCAAAGAGTGGAGTGTTTCAAGTTCGGGTGTGAATTCTTAGAGGAAATCTTGATTATTATCATTCCAAATATGTAAAGGCTATCCAGAACATGGAATTATTCTTCGATATGCCCTAATGTATAGATTAAGTTGTAAATTGTTAGTTGATAGGTCTTGGGTTGAAGTTCTTGAATATTTTCTTGAAATTATCTTTAAATCTTTTAAATTATGTTAAATTGATGATCATCATCTTTCCAAGACCAAACCCATTTCAATTTCACCTTATAGGATTGCCCCTACAGAGTTGAAAGAATTGAGAGAATAGTTAAACGACTTGTTAGAGAAAGGGTTCATTACGCCTAGTGTCTCACTTTGGGGTGCTCCTGCCCTATTTGTGCGCAAGAAAGATGGGTCTCTCAAAATGTGTATAGACTATCGGCAGCTAAACAAGGTCACTATAAAGAGCAAATATTCTCTTCCCAGGATAGATGATCTATTTGACTAACTTCAGGGTATTTTATGTTTCTCCAAGATAGACCTCGGATAGGGTTACCATCAGTTGAAGGTGAGGGAAAGTAACATCACAAAGACAGCCTTTAGGACACGGTATGGCCACTTTGAGTTCTTGGTCATGTCCTTAAAGTTCACAAATGCACCTGCAGCTTTCATGGATTTGATAAACAGGGTATTCAGACCATATCTTAATATGTTCATGATTGTGTTTATCAATGACCATTCTAGTATATTCTAAGGAGGAGGAGGAGCATGCTAATCAGCTTAGAGTGGTTTTACAAACGCTCAAAGATCATGAATTGTATGCAAAATTCTCAAAGTGTGAGTTTTGGCTCAAGTCCGTAGCTTTCTTGGGCCATGTTGTTTCAGGAGATTATATTCAGGTAGATATGCAGAAAATTGAAGTGGTTAAGAACTGGCCAAGGCCAACTTCTCCAACAGAAATAAGAAGCTTCTTGGGTTTAGCAGGTTACTATCACAGATTTGTTGAAGGCTTCTCTACTTTGTCAGCCCCGTTGACTAAGCTAACTCAGAAAAAGGCCAAGTTTCAGAGGTTTGAAGCATGTCGAAAGAGTTTTTAGGAGTTGAATACTAAATTGACTATAACACCTGTACTGACCTTACCAGACAGGATGACGAACTTCATGATATATTGTGATGCATCTCAAGTTGGATTGGGTTATGTACTTATGCAGAGAGGAATGTGATAGCGTATGCTTCCAAACAGCTTAAGATCCATGAGAAGAACCATTCAACTCATGATCTCGAGTTGGCAGCGGTGGTGTTTGCACTTAAAATCTAGCGCCACTACTTGTATGGAGTGAATATGGATGTGTTCACTGACCACAAGAGCTTGTAATACGTGTTCAGCTAGAAAGAGCTCAACTTGTGGCAGAGGAGCTAGCTGGAGTTACTCAAGGATTATGATATGTGCATTCTCTACCACCTAGGTAAGACTAACACTGTTATTGGTGATCTTAGAAGGATGTCTAGGGGTAGCACTGCCCATATGGAGGAAGAAAAGAGAGAACTTGCTAAGGAAGTGAATAGATTGGCTCGACTAAAAGTGTAACTTAAGGAGAAAAATGAAGGCAGGATTAATGTTCAGAATGGGTCTGCTTAATCCTATATGTCAGAAGTGAAGGAAAAGCAAGACCAATACCCCATTTTATTCCAATTGAAAGAAGTGGTTTATAAGCAAAAGGTGATGGTTTTCTCCGAAGAAAAAGATAGGGTGTTAAGATACCAGGGTAGATTATATGTGCCTGATGTTGATGGAGTAAGAGACAGGATCATGGATAAGGCTCACAAATCTAGATATTCTATTCACCCCGGTTCTACTAAGATGTACCACGACTTAAAGGAAGTCTAATGGTGGAATGAGATGAAGAAATACATTATTGAATTTGTATCTA
Organism: Solanum sejunctum; assembly: GCA_025642045.1. Taxonomy (NCBI): domain Eukaryota; kingdom Viridiplantae; phylum Streptophyta; class Magnoliopsida; order Solanales; family Solanaceae; genus Solanum; species Solanum sejunctum. The sequence continues at coordinate 7,154 of JAOTQJ010035842.1, forward strand.
AATGCCCCAATTGCAACAAGTTAAGGTTGAACATCAGAGAATATGTGGGTCAGCTCAGAACATTGAGATTCCAGAATGGAAGTAGTAGACGATCAAGTTGGATTTCGTCACCAGCTTACCAAGATCCTGAAAGCAGTATGATTTGATTTGGGTAATTGTTAATAAAATGATGAAATTATCCCACTTCTTGGCAGTTAAGACAACTTATACGGCTGAGGAGTATGCCCAACTGTATATTCATGAGATTGTAAGGTTGCATGGGGTCCCCTTGTCCATCATCTCAGACAATTTAGCTCAATTCACCTCTCAGTTTTGGAGATCCTTTCAGAAAGGATTGGGCACGAAAGTACATCTAACCATAGCTTTTCACCCTCAGATAGATGGGCAGGTAGAACATACTACTCAGACTTTGGAGAATATGTTAAGAGCTTGTGTCATCGACTCAAGGATAATTGGGATGACCTTCTACCATTAATTGAGTTTGCATACAACAATAACTACCACGCCCGCATTCAGATGGCCCCTTATGAGGCATTATACGGGAGAAGATGTAGACTACCAATTGGTTGGTTTAAGGTTGGTTCCAAAGCTTGTCCACCAGTCTATGGAGAAGGTGAAAGTCATCATAGAGAGGTTGAAGATAGCCCTAAGTCGTCAGAAGTCATATACGGATGCTAGAAGAAGAGACTTGGAATTTGAGGTGGGTGATTGGGTGTACTTGAAGGTGTCACCCATGAATGGTATTATGAGGTTTGGTAAGAAGGGGAAGTTGAGTCCATGTTATATCGGACTATACCACATCGTGAGAAGGATTGGGAAGGTTGCTTATGAGCTAGAGTTACCTTCTAATCTAGATGGTGTTCACCTGGTGTTCCATATGTCGATGCTAAAGAAGTGTTTGGGGGTCCTGCCTTAGCAATTCCCACTGAGAGTACGGGAGTGAAGGATAGTCTATCTTACAAAGAAATTCCAGTCGAGATCCTTAATCGACAAGTTCGTAAGCTGAGAAATAAAGAGATAGTCTCCGTTAAAGTCCTATGGAGGAATTAATTTATGGAGAAAGCTACGTGGGAAGCTGAGGAAGTAACGAAACTCAAATACCTGCACCTATTTGTGCCAAATGATGATGATTTTTAAGGTGATATCCCTATCCCTAACGCTATTGAAATTTCTTTTTGGATTTGATATATCAACTCTAATCCTCGAGTTTAAGACTGAGATAGATAGGTGGTGGGTAGTTGAGAGTTCGAGAGTTCCAGACTAAGGAATGAGGTGAGTTTTGGGGTTACTCATGTTTTTATCCTATTCTTACTCATTATTCTAGGACGAACGATCCCAAGGAGGAAATGATGTAACACCCCATGAAATTATCGAAATACCCCTAAAATGTAATCATGCACGCAATGCGTCTTCCAAAGCTTCAATAGAAAATTTGAGATCGGATTTACGATCATCATAGAAATGAGTCAAAAAATGATCTTGACCGATTTAAGAGCAACCGGAGCAAAAAATAATTTTCTCTAATTAATTCGAAGGCAGTGTCTGTCCGCGTCCTTGGCACGACGCAGACAGGACGCGAAGCAACACTTCATCTTTTTATTTACTTTTTCGAAGGATACTGAATTTTACAGAAAATTGCAAAAATACACTGGTCCGCGTCCGTAGCGTGTCGCGGACCAGTGTACATAGTTTGGACTTTTTTAAAAAAAAAATTGAGATGGGTATTTTGGTCATTCCCAACCTATTTTTAAGTTTTACAACATATTTTAGAACTCGTTTATTAGCGATTGAGGGTTCAAAACCCATTATTTTTTCTAAGGTTCAACTAAGGGTTCTTGAGAGAAGAAAGTGAGAGAGTGGAGGATTTCAAGTTTAGGGGTGAATTCTTGGAGAAACACTTGATTATTCGTCATTCCAGGTATATAAAAGCTACCCAGAACATAGAATTAATCTTCCATATGCCCCAATGTATAGATTAAATTGTAAATTATTAGTTGATAGGTCTTGAGTTGAAGTTTTTGAATATTTTCTTGAAATTTTCTTTAAATATTTTAAATTATGTTAAATTGATGATCATCATGTTTTAGTGAACAGTTTACATGTATTAATTATGTGATTACACATTTTTCCTATATGAATTCTCTGTTAAAGACTTTAAGAATGACTTAGGGGTAATGTCTAGAGCCTTGATTGTCTGAATGCGATGGTTGTTGGAGTCTGAGTCCTGAGATGAGTATATTGATGGCTGAAATAGATGGAATTAGTGACATTAGAGTTGAAAGGGGGTGGAATCTTAGATTGAAGGACTAAATCCCTCTCTTTGAGCTAATAGATATTGAGATGAGGTAAACGTTCTTGCCCATAGGGGCTGAGGGATGGAAATTCTTGATGTATTGAAAGACTTATGAGCATATTGAGTCTTCGGAGGAGTATTAGCACCAAAATGGGTAAAAGTGAGTCACACTTGAACCTATTAACTATGTGGCCAATGAAGGTGAGGATTGGACCGTGAAAGCGTATGTTTCCTTTGTCTCATAGTGGACTAGACAGACTTCTTTTAGGATCCCCGATAGACTCGTTCTTTACCCTGGCAAGATACTGAACGGATGAAGCAATGACATCTCTTTGTTGTATTATCATCGGCTCATAGGTGCTGATTGTCAATTATAGAAACTCCCAGGTAGGTTCTTTGTTGATAGTACTTTGAGGTTGATGTGATTGTGTGATGTATCGATGGATAGTGAGGTGATAGAGTGTTGTCCTTTACTCTGAGTTGAGGATGAGTGATTGGTGATCTAATGTCATAGATATTGTTTACTTTAGCCCATTTTACATACTGTACATGCTATGTACTAACACCTTTTTAGCACTGCATCATTTTATGATACAGATTCTGTAGATAGAGGACTTCAGCAGGCTAATCGTTAAGGTTCACAGATTTCCAGACAGAGACTTAGTATGTCCTCCCTTGATTTCGAAGGACATGTTTTGTGTATCTTCCATTCATTCTTGATTTATTTCATTAGAATGTGGTAGCTATGACTTGTCATAGTACCTTCTTAGAGGATAGCTATAGAGGCTTCATAGACATAGACAACTGATTGTTGATGTCTAGATTGCTTATTTCCCATTTATTTTATATTGAGATATTTCTTTTGTCTTTATATTATAGTGATTGTGATAGCTACTGATAGTCTATTATTCTCTTTATATTTTTCACATATGAGTTAATTAAATTAATGCAATAAGACTAGGTGGTTCGCTTGGGGGCTAGAATAGTCTTCGAGTGTCAGCTGCGTCTAGCGTACCCTCTCGTGCTATGATAAACTTAGTATCAGCACATAGAGTTTGAGTGTTCTAGGGAGTCTATAAAACCGTGTCTAATAATGTCTTGTTTATGGGTATGTTGTGCACCACACTTCATAAGTAGGAGGTTACAGGACATTTGGAAGTGTTGCCCTTATTTTATGATCTGGATTCGTGCAATAGAGTTTAACTTTATGGAAACCTTATTTTAACTCATAGGCCATATGTTTATAGAAAATGTCGCCAAAGAGAAAAGTTGCTCAGAGAGATTCCCCAGCCCCAGCTAATGCGAATGCTCAACCAGAGGTCCCAATTCAACTAGAGGCTAGGAGACAGGGATGCCCTGCTAGGACTGCTGAGGTCTCATAGGCGCCCCCTACTCAGCCCCAGCTAGCTCCCACTACCTAGGAAGAGTTTAGGGGATCCATCACCATGCTGACTCAACTGGTGGCCTCCCAGAACAATAGTCAAGGCCCTTAAACTCATAGCTCTAGCTCACAGGAGCCCTCGGCTGCAACTCAAGTTAGAGACTTCCTGAGGATGAACCTGCCAGTGTATACGAGGTTAGAGGTAGAAGAGGACCCGCAGAACTTTATTGATAAGGTTATGAAGATGATGCATGCTAATGAGATTGAGGGAGTTGATCTGGCCTCCTACCAATTGAAGGATGTTGCTAATGTGTGGTACAATCAGTGAGAGGAGAGGAGAGGTGAGAGTGCGAAGCCTACAGCTTGGGAGGAGTTTGAGACAGCCTTCCTTGACCATTTGTTTCCTCAAAAGTTGAGGGAGGCAAAAGTGGATGAGTTTATGAATCTGAATTAGGAAGGGATGACCGTGAAAGAGTACAGCCTCAAGTTCATTAAGTTGTCAAGGAATGCTCCAGAGATGGTGTAAGACATGAAGGCGAGAATGATGAAGTTTGTGTCTGGTTTAGGCAGACATGTGTAGAATGAATGTAAGGTAGCTTTACTTATTTTGGGCAAGGACATCTCCAGAATTATGGTGTATGCCCAACAGACAGAGGAGGATAAGAAGAAAGATAGAGAAGAGAAGATAAACAAAAAAGCGAAGTCAGTGGGACATGAGCCTAGCCCACAAAGACAGAATAAGGGTGACAAGTCCTACTTCAAGAGGAGATCATCTCATCCTACATAGTTTGTAGCGATTACGCCCGTTTAGCCAAACAGTTATGACTAGAAATCTCATGGTTATCAAAATTTTAGGGCTCGGTGCTTAATCTCAGGCCAGTGTGACCGAAGACCAAGGCACGAGAGGAAAGCCACCTTGTGGCAAGTGTGATAAGCTACATTTGAGTGAGTATCATGTGGGCAAGGATGTTTGTTATTCATGTGGATAGGCTAGTCACTTCAGTTTTGAGTGTCCAAAGAGGAGGCGAGGGGAGGGGAGCAGCAGACCACAGTCATCCGCAGCTCCTCCAGTGGGCAATCAACAGAGGGGTGCTACTATTGGTACATGAGGCAGGATAAACCACCTTTATGCTATGGGTAATCGACAAGAGCAGGAGGCTGCACTAGATGTTTTCACGGGTATGCTTTGAGACTTTTCCTTTGATTATTATGCATTGCTCGATCCGAGTGCCACCTTATCTTTTGTGACCCCTTATGTAGCTAGTAAGTTTAGGTTTCTTCCAGAGTATTTGCTTTAACCTTTTGTTATTTCTACTCCTACTGGTGAGTCTATCTTAACTTAGAGAGTCTACAAGGACTGTGTAGTGTTTATCTATTATAGAGATACCTTAGCGGACTTAGTAGAATTGGAGATGGTTGATTTTGATTTGATACTTGGCATAGATTGGCTTCATGCCTATTATACTTCTGTTGATTGTAGAACCTGAATTGTTAAGCTCCAATTTCCTAATAAGCCTGTTCTAGAGTGGAAAGGGAGTTCTATTGCACCTAAGGCAAGTTTATCTCTTATCTTAAAGCCAGAAAGTTAATTTCCAAAGGTTGTGTTTACCACCTCGTATGAGTTAAGTCCAATGATGTCGAATCTGCTACTCTTGAGTCAGTCTCAGTTGTAAATGAGTTTCCTAAGGTGTTTCCTGATGATCTTCCTGGAGTCCCTCCTGATAGGGAGATTGACCAAACCTATTTCAATTCCACCTTATAGGATGACCCCCCCAAAGTTGAAAGAATTGAAAGAACAGTTGAACGATTTTTTAGAGAAAAGGTTCATTAGGCAAAGTGTCTCGACTTAGGGTGCTCTTGCCCTATTTGTGCACAAGAAAGATGGGTCTCTCAGAATGTGTATAAACTACAGACAGCTAAACAAAGTCCCTATAAAGAACAAATATCCTCTTCCCAGGATAGATGATCCATTCAACCAACTTCGGGGTGCTTCGTGTTTCTCCTAGATAGATCTCAGATCGGGTTACCATCAGTTGAAGGTGAGGGAAAGTGGCATCCCAAAGATAGCCCTTAGGACACAGTATGGCCATTTTGAGTTCTTGGTCATATCCTTCAGGTTGACAAATGGACTTGCAGCTTTCATGGATTTGATAAGCAGGGTATTCAGACTATATCTTAATATGTTCTTGATTGTGTTTATTGATGACATTCTGGTATATTCTAAGAATGAGGAGGAGCATGCTAATCACCTTAGAGTGGTTTTACAAATGCTCAAAGATCATGAGTTGTATGCAAAATTATCAAAGTGTGAGTTTTGGCTCAAGTCCATGGCTTTCTTGGGCCATGTTATTTCAGGAGATGGTATTTGTGTAGATATGCAAAATGAAGCGGTTAATAACTGGCCAAGGCTATCTTCTCCAATAGAAATAAAAAGCTTCTTGGATTTGGCAGGTTACTATCGTAGATTTGTTGAAGGCTTCTCTTCTCTATCAGCCCCGTTGCCTAAGCTAACTCAAACAAGGGCCAAGTTTCAGAGCTCTGAGGCATGTGAAAAGAGTTTTCAAGAGTTGAAGACTAGATTGACTAAAGCACCAGTGCTGACCTTGCCAGATGGGATGGGGAACTTTGTGATATATTATGATCCATCTCGAGTTGGATTGGGTTATGTGCTTATGCAGAGAGGGAATGTGATAGCTTATGCTTCCAGACAACTTAAGATCCATGAGAAGAACTATTCGATTCGTGATCTCAAGTTGGTAGTAGTGGTGTTCGCACTTAAAATTTGGAGTCGTTACTTGTATATAGTGTATGTGGGCGTGTTCACTTGCCACAAGAGTTTGCAGTACATGTTCAGCCAGAAAGAGCTCAACTTGCGGCAGAGGAGATGGCTGAAGTTGCTCAAGGATTATGATATGAGCATTCTCTACCACCCAGGTAAGACTAACATTGTTGCTAATGCCCTTAGCATGATGTTTATGGGTAGAACTGCCCACATGAAGGAAGAAAAGAGAGAACAATCTAAGGAAGTGCATAGATTTGCTCAATTGGGAGTGCAACTTGAGGAGAACAATGAATGCGAGGTCAATGTTCAAAATGGGTTTGCTTCATCCTTAGTGTTAGAAGTGAAGGAAAAGCAAGACCAAAACCCTATTTTATTCCAATTGAAAGAAGTGGTTCATAAACAGAAGGTGATGATTTTCTCCAAAGGGGGAGATAGAGTGTTGAGATACCAGGGTAAATTGTGTGTGCCTGATTTTGATGGAGTATGAGACAGGATCATGGCTGAGGCTCATAGCTTCACATATTCCATTCACCCTAGTTCTACTAAGATGTAGCATGACTTGAGGGAAGTCTATTAGTGGAATTGGATGAAGAAAGACATTGTTGAATTTGTATCTAAGTGCCCCAATTGCCAACAAGTTAAGGTGGAACATCAGAGACCGTGTGGGTTAGCTCAAAACTTTGAGATTATGGAATGGAATGGGAGATGATCAATATAAGTTTCATCACCGGCTTACCAAGATCCTAAAAGCAACATGATTCGATTTGGGTGATTGTTGATAAAATGACGAAATCAACCGACTTCTTGGTAGTCAGGAGAACTTATACGGTTGAGGAGTATGCCCAACTGTATATTCGTGAGATTGTGAGGTTGCATGGGTCCCCTTGTCTATCATCTCGGGCAAAGGAGATCAATTCACCTCTCAATTCTAGAGATTCTTTCGAAAAGGATTGGGCACAAAAGTACATCTGACCATAGCTTTTCACCCTCAGACGGATGGGCAGGCAGAACATACTATTCAGACTTTGGAGGATATGTTGAGAGCTTGCGTCATTGACTTCAAGGGTAATTGCGACAACCATTTATCATTGATTGAGTTTGCATACAACAATAGCTACCATGCCTACATTAAGATGGCCCTTTTTGAGGCATTATACGAGAGGAGATGTAGATAACCAATTGGCTGATTTGAGGTTGGTAAAGTAGAGTTGATTAGACCAAAGCTTTTCCACCAGTCTATGGAGAAGGTGAAAGTCATCAGAGAGAGGTTGAAGACAACCCTAAGTCATCAGAAGTCATATACGAATGTGAGAAGAAGAGACTTGGAATTTGAGGTGGATGATTGGTGTACTTGAAAGTGTCACCCATGAAGGGTTTTATGAGGTTTGGTAAGAAGAGGAAGTTGAGTCCACGTTATATTGAACTATACCAGATCGTGAGAAGAATTGGAAAGGTTACTTATAAGCTAGATGGAGTTCACCCGGTGTTCCATGTGTTGATGCTAAAGAAATATTTGAGGGATCCTGCCTTAGCAATTCCTGTTGAGAGTACGAGAGTGAAGGATAGTCTATTTACGAAGAAATTCCAGTCGAGATCCTTGATCGACAAGTTTGTAAGCTGAGGAATAAAGAGATAACCTCCATTAAAGTCCTGTGGAGGAATCAATTTATGGAGGAAGCTACGTGAGAAGCTGAAGAAGCAATGAAACTCAAATACCCGCACCTATTCGTGCCAAATGATGATGATATTGAAGGTAATATCCCTATCCCTAACGCTATTGAAATTTCTTTCTTTATTTGATGCATTGATTCTAATCCCCGAGTTTAAAGAGATAGATTGGCGATGGGTAGTTGAGAGTTCAAGAGTTTCCAAGTGAGGAATGAGGTGAATTTTAGGGTTACTTGTGTTTTTATTCTATTTTTACTCACCATCAATCTCGGATGGAGCCAAAGATTAACTATTTTTTGGCCTTGGAGTATGATGGAATAAAGCAAAATGACTCTT
>JAOTQJ010035853.1:0-15611 GCA_025642045.1 Solanum sejunctum
ATCCATATCGTGCCTTAATTCCTAACTTTTTTGTTCTAAATTTATAAAAATTTTGGCAGCATTTCCCCTTAAAATACGCCACCCCCAGAATTCAACTCGACTCAAATAATCAATCAGCAACAACAACAACAACCTATAATATCAATAAACCTTATCCAATACCACCACAACATCAAAACACCATAAAATGTTATTGCAACATAAATAGTAAAACAGGGCAGTAGTGATTCTAACTTATATCTACCATATTCAATCCTCCCTATATATTTCAAAAACTGTATTGCACCACTCCAACGCCCAACACCAACTCCCAATGTTAAAAACATAATAGTATACCTTCAACGGGGTTCCAACTCAAGATAACGTTAATGTAATCATTTAAATAGTTTTCTAACACTTCTTTCACCCCATAAAGACTATTTTCATGACAAGTAAACACAAATACATGACAACAATTCAATATATAGCCATATGCAAATTTGTTCCCAATTCGACCACATATTCGAAATTCGTAATTCTACTAACAACCAATCCTTTTTTCGTGTTTTTTCTTCATTTTAACATATTCCTAACACCTTTACACCCATTAATTAACATAAACAAAGATAAAAATTAACATACCTTTTAATCTTTCACTACACCCAAATCCTTTGTAGCCGCTAAACTACTCATTTTCTTGATCAACCTACGCCTTCACGCTACTTAGGGGCTTCAATATACCGAGATTGAAGCGTTAAATAATTGAAAACATGAAAAATCAATTTTTTTTCGAAATTTACTATGGCAACCTATGAGGGTTGTACAGCTTGATCACTATTCTTTTCTTCAAATTGCTAAGTATGGGACTTGTTGCTCTTGTACAAGGCACATGCTTATATATAGAGAGAGGTAACAAGTATGCAACCTGGACCAATCAAGAGAGTACATATATATTTGACCCCACCATAAATTATGCTTAAGGATCAAACTTAAAAGAAATTTTGCATTCGGTCCCAAACTTTACTAAATCAAACCAATTAAGGACTTTCGGGTTTAAGTTAAGTTACGGGTTCTAATAGAATTAATTAATACATGCATATACACCTTCCAAGAATCATGAATTATCCGATTTTACTTTGTTAGTTCTTCATGGTTTGTACAATCCTAGTTGTGAATTTACGTATTCAAGCTATGTGTAGATGTAAGAATTATGAATTGAAAAGACATAATTGAACACTGACACAATATAAGTAAGAACAAGCAATCCAACATCAGTAAGAATCACAAGCTTTAGTATGAAATTAATCACAAGTGTTCTCAAAGACTCTCTAATATGATCTTACAATTTTCTCTCTCAAAATATTGAGTTCTCTGAGTACTAGTCAAAAACTTATGAAAAATAACCTAAAAAAACTATTTATAATAAGTAAAATTCAAGTCCTAAACAAAATAGGAGAACTAGTTCGCATGTCGTACAAAACATCTTTATGGGTTGTTTATTTTCCACGTCCCGTAATCAGGGTCTCGTACTCAACTCCTGAAAATTTAGACTTTAAATCTACGACAACCCTCTATGACTAGTAGAGTGGTTTATGATCCATAAAAGGGGTTTCATTTGGTGAAATTCTTGAAAGTCCAGGTCTCTGATACTCAAGCATAAACCATCTTCTATGACTTGTAAACCTCTCTATGGCTCATCTGCATGTTTGTAGAATGGACTTAAAAAATTTCCTGATACTAGAATTCTTCATGAAATCACCCTATTGCCCATAGAATGGTCTGTGGCCTATAAGGTGTCTCGTATAATAGCAAAAGCTTGGAAACTTCTACAATTTTCTCAAAAATCAAGGCCAACCTGTAATCCTACAAATACAAACATAAAAACATATAAAACCAACTAGTATCGCATTGAGAACATGAAATATTTCAAGTTTTAAGCATCAAAAGTATTATATTTTCGTAGCACATCAGCTTTCCAGGGAACATCTCCTTATATTCAAGGGCTCAGAGGGGGTAGAATTTAATGAAGTTGTCACGGTTTCCACACTTATAAAAGAGTTCCCTTAGATCCTTCTCAGTGGTTCTTTGAGGGGACCTTCTCTGTCCAGTAATTCCCTTTTGTAGCACCTATTGGAACCTCTTGGTGATTAAGGAAATATTCTCTTCCTCAAAATCCTCTTTCTTAGTAGCCTTGAGAACCAGGTTCTTGTCTGTCCTTTTGTTACTCAACTCTTTTTTCTGGTTCTTCTTCAGTTCATACGTTACCAGTATACCCATCAGCTGATCCATGGTCATCATATCTAGATCCTTAGATTCAATGATGTCTTCCACCTTACTTTCCTAGGATTTAGGAAGAACACTTAGCAACTTTCGGATGGCCTTGCCAGTAGGAATGATTTCCTAAGTGACTAAATCTCATTTTCCATGACAATGAATCTGGTTTCCATGTTTTGTATGGATTTCCCATCGTATATTCTAAAGAGTTCATACTGTTGGTTGAGATTATCAATTTTTGCCTTTTTGACTTGGGTAGTTCCTTCGTGAGCAACTTGCAACTTGTCCCAAATTTCCTTAACATATCGACATGAAGAGAATCTGTTGTATTCATCAGGGCCAATACCACAAATCAAAATATTTTTCACCTTCGCATTGTTTTGGATAGGCAACTTTTCTATTGCATCCCATTCACTATGTTCCTTAGGCACTCAGATGTTTGGAGTGGGTTCATCCGTCATTGGGATAGTTGTCTCATTCAGAATGATATTCCAAACATCAGGGCTTTCTCCTTCTATATGATCTATTATCTAATTTTTCTACCATCCATAGTAGTTTCCATTGAATTGTGGAGGTATGGTCTAAGAAACTCCTTCTTGAGATGTGGGTGGGGTTGCCATTAGTCTTTTCGAGGTGATTAGCCTTTATTAGAAAACACCCGCTGTGATACCAATTGAAAAAATGACTACTCCTATTCTACTGGTTAACCTAGTTCAGTAGTAGTACCCAACAGTAAAAGTTGCAGTAAAGCAAAAAAGCAACTTATAATGGAAAAACTCCTTGCTCAAGTGAGAAACAACCACCTACACTAGTAGGATTTCAACAACTCTTATTACTTCAAACTTGAGCAAAGACAATTTACAAACTCACTCTTCATAACTCACAATGAATGAGAGTTATACCTACTCTCAAAAGACAACTCACATAAAGAAAAACAAAGTCTTACAATATTGGTTCCTAAACAAAGATTCTAAGAAGATTGCTAAACAACTTGAATAATTAAAAAAAAAACTAACTCTAGATCTTGCTTGAGTGATCTCGTTTGGTGCCCGTGCTCTTGCTTGAATGCTCTCACTTTTCAGATTGCAAAAGCTATGACTTTTGTGGTTAAAGATTATTTATATAGTCAACCCTAGAGTCATTCCATGTAGGACTACTATTCTAAGTAGGGCACACAATTCTTTTTCATATAGGAGTCCTGTTGCCATGCTATTTCCTTTTTAAGTCCCTTTCTGATTCTGTTTCCTTAAGTTGCATTCCTTCTCCAACTAGGATTATGTTTCTCGAACGCTAGTATATCACCTTGAACCTGGTTCTATTTGTCATCATCAAAATTGTGTAAATGTACCTGCCAGATCCTAACAGAGCTATCATGAAAAGTTAAATAAAGAATAAAATAGAAATATTAAACAATAAGTAAAGACAAAATAAGAAAAAAATATTAAGTTAACGATGCAATCATAAAAATCAATCATTACACAACATGGAACTTTTCATTCTTATTGATCTATAAATTTAAACACTACAATAAAATTTAAGTAACAGTCAAAAAAAATAAGATAAATAAAGCAATAATATAATATAACTGGTAATAGCCATCAAAATTTTAAGAAATCAAATTTATCAATAAGTATGCTATGCCTATTGGCAAAATATAGCTGAATATAAAATTTGAATGTATTTCGAGAACTTTTTTCTTATAAAATTTAACATCAAGGGTTTGATCAACTCTAAGAGCTTACGCCATGCTAGGAGAACTGAGTATATAAAATACTACTATATAATATAGTGTATACATGCAAATTGACATATATAAAGTGTCTTCATAAGTTAAGTGAGAAAAAAGAAGATACAAATGTTAAATGGAACTCCCATAACCCAATAAGTCTTAAGTCATGGAGAAAATGTATTTAACAATGCAAAAATATAAAACAACAATATTAATCTGCTTATTATGCCAAAATATAAGACAAAAAATAAATTGTGTAAAAGGATCTAGTTATAAAATCACCAAATTAAATAATGTGAACAAGTTTATTTTTTCAACATCTCTTAAACTTGATTCACTACTTCAATAGTCATTTGCAACTTCTGAAAACTATCAATTTTCAATGACTTAGTAAAATATTTGCTATTTGGTTCGAATATTGAAAATGTGAAATTTGGTCAAATATTGAAATCTCATGCAAAATGCAGAATTTTCAAAAAGGAAAACAAATTTGGTAGCACTTTTTTGATCATCAACATCACTACCCTAATCACTATCACAATAGCCAACAAGTTTTATGTCCTTGGAAGATAAATAAAACATTCTATTATCAGATGTACTTTTGATGTACCAGAGTATTCTTTTTACTGCTTTTAAGTTGGAGGTTGTTGGAATTTTCACAAAACAACTAATAAGTCCAACACTGAAAAGAATATCATGTCTCGTACATAAAAAATATCGTAAGCTTCTAGCAAAACTCTTAAAATATGTGAGATTGATATTTTTTGCATCTTTATGCTTGGAGAATTTAATTCCACAATTCACATAGGTGCTAACAGGCTTACAATTCTTCATCTCAAGTTTCTTGACAATCTCATTTTCATATTTTTATTGAAAAATAAACATGCTATCATTCTTCTGGTCTATTTCAATATATCAGAATATTATGACACTAGACCAATGTCTATCATTTCAAATTCTCATGTAATTGATTTCTTTAATTCTTTAAATATCTTTGAATTAATTTCCATCAAGATTGAATCATTCACATACAAACAAATAAGTAATGTGTCACCATCTATATTAACTTTGACATAATATGTACACTCATCTGAACACTTTATAAAAACTATTTCCTTGAAAGTACTTATCAATTCTACAATTTCAAGCCCATGGAGCTAGTTTCAAGCTATAAATAGTATTCTTCAGTTTCGATATATTTTATCTTCTTCTGTTTCATTCTTATAGTCCAAAGGTTGATTAATTTATGCTTTTTCCTTCAAATTATCATTCAATAAGGCTGACACATATCCATTTGATGAATTTTTTACTAATTTTGAGTTGCCAAAAAAAATCAAACGTATTATCTCAAATGAGAAATGGTGCAAACATCTATCATAATAAGCATTGGCCTTTTGATTTTTCAGATAGCCAAAAAATGGGTTTAACCCCAATTTTAGAGGACCCGTAGCAAAATTTCATTTTTTCCAACTTTTTAATTTCCAATAAATGTCTGCGATGGCTCCACGACGTGGACCTGTAGTGGAGTAGTAGTGTGACTTCCATAATTTTTTAGTTTCGGACTAACATATTGGGGTCTTGTACCCATGCCCCTTTTATGCCATAAACACCTATACTTATCCATTTTCAACTTTATATCACTCAATACACTCCCAAAACCCTCTCTAACACTTAGCCAAATATTTCATCCAAATTCAAGTGACCAAAGCTCAATTCTGGATCTCAAGAGCTTCATTCAAGTTTCAAGTTCTCATTCAATCTTTATCAAGTAAATCCCAAAGTCTAAGGTATGTGGGTTTCAATCACTGGGTCCTTTCACCATGTGCACCCATGGTGACCAATCTTCCTATCTTATGAAAATTACATGTTTTCAAGTTATATTATCTATGAGTATCTTTTATTATGGATTTTAAGCATGAAATATGCTAGGGTTTTATGAAATATTGATTAAATATGCATATTTATTTATCTCAAGCATATAATATGAGTTGGTTTTGTCTATTGATATGTATGTTTTGAGCTATGAAACTATGATCTATTATGAGATATGATGATCGATTTCAAGGTATTTTATATGAGGGTTTTGCAATATGTTGTTGGTTTAATTTGCATTGAGTTTTCTCACATGATTTTACTCTTGAATTGCATGGTTTTGAGCAAGTATTATACACCCAGAAAGTGTTTGATAAAATGTCAAGTTAAGAACTCTCAAGATATATTCATGTTTTACAATTCAAGTGATTTCATGATGTATATGGGATATCAAGTATGTTATGAATTCATGAAATTACCTATGGTTATGCAAGTATAAAGTTAAGCCCTATTTTCAAAGATTTTACCTCTTGTGAGCCTTTGATGTTAATGCAAGGGTAATGTTTAATGATGATCATTCTCATGTTTCTAGTTAGGCTCATCATTAGAGGACAAGTATGGCAGAGCTACTGATGTCATGATTCCATGTTTATTGTAAGTTATTAAAGTATGGTTATTATAAGTATTTCATGGGATTAGACTTAGCACTGATGGATGGAGGGTTTGCTCTCTTTCCTTGAAATATATGCCAACATAGGATTATGTTATACCCTTGTTATACTAATGGATCCATTTAGTTCATGTTCTCTTGAAGTTGTTTTTGAAATGGGACAAGCTCCCATAAGGCAAAGTTTCTCATTAAATCCTTTTTGAAATGGGACGGGCTCCCGTAAGGTGAAGTATGATTTACCTTGGCAAGTAGACCACCTCTCTACTGGTGAGGGGTAATCATTGGGATTCCAAGTTATAACTTGCTTGGTCTTATTCTATGTCATTTAAGGGCTCTTCTCACCCATGTTTTATAGTCTATGTAAGTTGAATGATTTACAAGTATGTTTTACTTCAAGCATTACTCATGCATGTCTTATAAAGATTATGCTTATGTATTGCCTATTATTATGCATTTTGATTATATCAAATTATGTCTTGTTGCATTGCATCCTACATACTTAGTACATTCAAACATACTAATGCATACTCTATGCCTACATGATGTTACCATGTTGGAATTAGAGCTCCTCATGATCATTTTCAACGTGGCTAGTTGTGATATCTTGAAGATAAACTTTGGTGAGTCCTCAAGTTCGGGGACACTAGATATACTAATCTTGCTTATGTTATTTCTTTATGTTGAACTCCTGATATATTGAGGTTGAGTCCGAAAAGTGTCTTGGCCCCCGCTCAAGTCTATGTTTAGAGGTGTTGTTGGACAAGTGATGTAATTATGCTTTGTTCTTGACTCTTTTTTGTTTATGGTTATCTAAAACTTTCCTAAGTCCCTTTATCATTATTTCTACTCTCCTATTGTTGTTTAATTGCTTCCGCGACCAAGGATGTATAATTCATACTCTAAGAGCTTTGTTTGGGGTCTCTTCGGTCCCATTCATCATGTCACGTCTAGGCCCTAGGCTTGGGTCGTCATATTTTTTTTATCTTGTTAACTAATTTGACTCAGTTCTTTTTCCTTTTGTATGTTTTGCCAACTTCCAAGTGTCATTATTCTTATTTATCTTGATTTCTTCATCCATTACATCTCTTTGTTTTAAATTATCAACTGTATCTTCATAACTTATAGGCTCGCTCTTCAGTAAGCAAATTGAGATGAATTAATTAATAAATTTTCAGTTACTTCTTCCATTGTATTTATACAAGTCTCAAAGAGTTCTACACTTTCGAGGTACACTACTTGAACTTGATTCTCCAACTTCTTGAAGTTGCGATAGAGTTATTGTAGGAGCTGTAATAGGATGCTCCATAACTTTTATTGTGTTTATTATCAAGAATCCAACTAAAACAATAATCTTTCTCTTTAGATTTTCATCCTCAAGCATTATTTTCATCTACTTCAACATTTCTATTTATGGTAACCTTGTCATTTCTTGGGTTATATAACTCATAACCTTTAGATTTTTGTGCATAACTAATAAAAATATATTTTTCACTTTTTCATCAACCTTATATCTCTTATCATTCAGCACGTATGCATAAGTAATGCTTCCAAATACTTGCAAGTGAGCATCTTTTAGTTTGAATCCACTCTAAATTACTTGCGATATTTTACACAAACACTTTTAATGTGACGCTAATTTGATTGCACAAGCAACTACTTTAGATAAAAACTTCATTAGCATATCTTTTTCTCTTCAACATACTTTTTACCATGTTGGAAATAGTTTAATTTTTTCTCTCCACCATGTCATTTTGTTGAGTCGATATGGCATAATCAGAAAAAGAAGTATTCCATTTTTTTCACAAAAGGCATTTAATTTATTTGAAATGGATTCTCTACCATTACCAGACCAACGTTATTTTTTTTTGATAGTCACTTTTTTCTCTATTATATTGTTAAAATTCTTGAAGTTTTCAAACAGTACAAATGTTTTCTTCAAAAAATATATTTATATTTTTCCAAAATAATCATCAATAAAAAGATTAAAATAATTACTTTTACCAAGTGAGACTAGCTTGATAGGTCAAAACACATTTGTATGAATCAACTTGAAAAAATGTTGTACTGTAATATTCTAGGTGTCTTAAGGTTAGATTTCAATATAATAAGGTAAAATAATTAAAAAAAATAACCTAGGGGGATTTCTAGGTCAAGCTTATCGAGAAATAAGTTTTTTGTTGAAATTGCACTTTCTAAAAGAGTGCTCAACCACTCCGTATCGCATATATGGTCAAACACAAGCAAAATATAACCTTGATCAAAATCTAGCCAAAATCCTATCTTGTACAAAAATGGCCTGTCATGGACCTAGTTCGCATTGTAGACTTGGTTACCATGTTTGATCCAGTTTTAGTTTTTAAGTGAATGAACTTTGAATTTTTTTACCTATTTGTTAATGAATTTGGTTGATTTTTGGG
This sequence comes from Solanum sejunctum, assembly GCA_025642045.1. NCBI lineage: Eukaryota > Viridiplantae > Streptophyta > Magnoliopsida > Solanales > Solanaceae > Solanum > Solanum sejunctum. The sequence goes on from JAOTQJ010035853.1 coordinate 8,882, forward strand.
ACTAAATTCTCTTCTATTAACTTTCCTAAGCCCTCCTAATTACCTCGTTCTCACTTCAACTCTCAAACACAAAACTCTTCTCTATCAAGGGCATCTTCTTCACCAAAAATGTTTTTTAAAGCTTCAAGACTAAATTTCTCTATTTTTCTCTTAGATTCTACATCAGAGTATGTGGGCTTTCTTCCATGGGTTACTTTCTTCTATGGAGCCCAAAAAATTCTCTACTTTTTCTACTAATTTCAAGTATGTATTTTTATGGGATCTCCTTAATTTCTACTCAATTTTATAGATTATGATTTATTTTATGACGATTGACCTATTTTAATATAAATTAATATTGATTTCATGACATTGATAACTTTTCGTATGAATTTCTACAAATTCTATCTAGGGTTCATGATCTAATTTCAATTGATATATTGACCCAATTCACTGTGATCCACTATTAATTTCATGAGTTTGACGACTTACTAATAATTTCTTTAGAAGACTAATCTTTGATCCATACGATTAGTTGTGATTTCTTCCAATTATGGTTTAATTTGTGTGGGGTTGCATCAATTATGTATGAATTGATATTCAACTGACTAACTTCTAAGTTTTTATGCACAATCCTTCTCAAATTGTGTCATGGGATCATGGATTTCAAAGTGGATTACCTCAATCCTATTCTCTACGAGAATTCTGATTTATTGTCAAAAAGATTAAAAAAATTAAATTCATCATTCTACTACATTTATGATTTCAATTAAACTTGTTCTTCATATGTTGGCATGAATTCCTTCGATTTACATGATTTTTAGTTGATTACATATAAACCAATGTTTTTTATCTAGTTTTCATTATGTATTATGATCACGGCCTATGAATGACCTCACGCATGCTTTTCAATAATGATAAACTAAGTTGTAAAATGATGTTTTCATGACGAAAAAAGGTTATGAAATGGTTTATGCTCAAATTGTGATTTATGAAAGTCCACAATGAATGACTAAATGATGGTGAATGATTTCTCACCTAATTTACGAGCTACATTGATAAATGGTGATGGAGGATCTCTTGTCTAATCAAGAAATAAAGATATATCCTACGATCATGACTTTATCATAACAAAGGGTTGAGAATTGGATAATTGTCCTCCCACATGATATGGCATGACATGACATTATGACTTATCATTCTCTATACTTGTGAGAGTACTACGTAGCATCGAGGTGAATACCCATGGCCTAAAATTACTTGCCACCATATGTGAAAGGAGATTAGAGGTGAATATTGATGTGCTACCAAAATACGACAGTTTTAACGCTTTAAACTTAGAATTTTGTGTGTTCTCTAAGCGATGTTAGTAGATTTGATGTATGTTTATGTTATTTTTATATGATTATAAGATTCAAGATACTTTTTAGGAGATAGCCAAGTTTTACAGATTTTTAATTAATATGAGACCATGTACAAGCTGTGGTTTGATCTACAAGCCATAGGTGGAGGTTCCTTGTCTTGATCCAAAGTTGGAGTATTTCTTTGAAGTTGAAATGATGATTAATAGGACGGATCATGGTTTATTCCACGAGCCGTAAATCAGTTCAAGGGTTGTACATTGGCTCATGGTTGGGCTCGAATCTAGCTCTTCTTATCTGTTTAGCATTCGATTTTCTATGTATATAAATAAGATTTTTAGTTTTTTTTAGACATATGGACTATTAGAAAACATAATATTACTTTTCTTTTGAGGCTTTGTTAAGAGTTCTTGAGTTGATACACTGTGTGCTTACTTTCAGATCTTGAGATTGCTATTTATATGGAGATTTTTGGGTTTCGTATTCTTCAATTCTGCATTATAAATATTTAATTATGCAAACATCAAATATGATTTCTTCATCTGCAATGAACATGAGTAGCTAAATTCATAATAAGTTTTTGAGAATCATGACGAATTAACACAGTAGAAATTGTATAATTGACAAACCTTGGAATGTGTGTATGCATGTATTATTTATCTCTTCATTATGAATGCTTTTAATAGTGTCTAAATGTTAGAACTCTTGTTATTTCTACTTGTTGAATCAAGGAGGTAATTAATGGGATAAGAGATAAATAATAAGATTTAATCTGAGTACTCTCCTTTGGTCAACCTGAACGGACCAAGGTATAGTTGTACTAGGACCAACGTAAGAGTAATTAATGAGACACTAGTAGACGGGCCAAGTTGTGTGGAGAAATTCATGTATTTAGCAGCCCAAGGAGTTAGGTAAACATAACTTACCAGTTTTGCTTGCTATACACTAGAAAAGGTTACAATTATGAGGTTATATTATATTAGGAATTTATGGGGAACATAATACCTTGCTTATATTCTCTCACTAAATTAGTAATACTTGTATCTAAATTGTTATTAGTTTAGGTTTTAATTATCGCTCTTGATAACATAAACTCTCCCTTTTGGAAATAAGTCGGTTAATTCTTTGAAATTGCTTTGACTATTCCAAGTGTAGACAATATTCCTCGTGGGATCGACCCTAACCATTGTTAGGTTCTATATTTGAAACAGTGACCAGTTATACCTTAATTGGGAGGTGTAATTTGGTGTGATCAAATTTTATCACCATTTTCGGGGACTATCGATTTTAGATTGGTTTAACTACAGTCATGAGGAAGTAAAACCTTATTTCCTTATTTTACATATTCTTGTTATTTTTGTTTCTTTTTCAGCATGTAGGTGTAGTGTATGCCCAATACCCGCGATCAAGGCAATCCGTTGACTCCATTCGATCCAAAATTCAAAGGACATTGAGGAGAATGACCCAATACAATATTAATAATGTTGCTAATGAGGCTCTTAACTTGAATAACCAAAACTCGCCTCTACCACCAAGAGTGACAGTTAATGAACTAACAACAATTCAACAAACAGGATTAGATAGGTGGAATCAATCCAGACTTGATCCAACAACAATGGATATCACAGGAGTCATCATGTTACCTCTATTGACATTGGATACTAAGTTTTTTATATCAAGTGGGATACTACAAATATTGCAGTGTAGGGGGTTGTTCTCGAGCTTATCATCAGAGCAGCCACATAATCATCTACACAATATTATCTTTATCTGTAAGAGTATGATGGGACATAAAAATCCATCTGTAAATGTCATTGGGCTCTATGTTTTTCCATTATCTCTTACTGGTAAAGCAATAGTATGGTTATCTGAGTTTCCCTATAGCTCTATAACTACATGGGCATAGATGCAAAGGTTCTTTTTGGAGAAACACTTTCCTAAATCAAAAATATTATAGCTTTAGGATCAAATCAACACCTTTTCACAAACACCTGGGGAGTCCATTAATGCTACTTAAGAGTGGTTTATTAAGTACTTGCAGTGTATTCCAGACCATAAGATTATTGATGATTCCTTAGTGGAAATTTTCTGTCAAGCACTAGATGATAATAGCAAAGCAGTTGCCGACACCATAACCCGAGGATTATTCTTGGACTGAACTTTTGCTAAGATAGACCAAAGGCTGGAGAGAGTACTAAAGACTAATCATGGGCACAAATGACTCAAAGATAATAAAGAGTTATTTCTTAGTTAGTACTAATTTAGATCAAGCTAAAATCAATCAAGAGGTATTATAAGAGTTAGCCTAAATTATCACTAATATTGGGCTATTGATGAAGCAAAATCATGAGCCGGTGAATGCGAAAATCATCAAAAGCACCCGGGTATGATTACTAGAGTTATGAGAAGGAAACTTACTTTGTGATTGATCATATAGGGGTTTCTGGAACAATGTCCAAGGAGACAATTAACAATCACCAAAAGCACCCGGGTATGATCACTCAAGTTATGAGAAGGACACTTACTTTGTGATTGATCATATAGGGGTTTTTGGAACAATGTCCAAGGGTACAATTAGGATTATTAGCACCAAGTTAAATGGAACTAAGGTTGTAACTATAACTGAGATAATGCATACAGGGACAATAACTGAGAATAATATTATGATAGAAATAGGGGTAAAGATCGAGATGGTTATTGGACATGTTGATGAGTGCATGTTTCTCACTCCTTTCTAATGATTTTATGTTGTTTTTCTCATAACTTAGGGATAATAAGGCTTTAAATGGTGTATATTAGAAGTATAACAGTCTAGATTTAACTTTGCGTAGAGAAATTGAAGATTGGAGCTGAATTGGAGCCAAAAGGAGCTAAAATGCACAAAATGGTACCTGGTAATAGATAGACTCCACAAATACGGCCTCCAGGCTCGCGATCGTAGAGCTGTGACATACAGAGAAGCACGAATGCGCTAGAACTAGGCATGAAGGTAGAGCATAAAGAGACACAACCTCCATAATCTCGGAATGCTAAGTACGATCTCGACATATTGCAGCAAACAGCATGGGGGTAGTTCTTAGAAATTCACCATTGTTAATCTCAAAATCAAAATATACATGCACTCCTAACTCTCATTTTTGATAATCAGATACATTCATATAGAGAAGAACAATCCCTTCATCTTTAAGGAGAAAACCACACCTTAATGTAAATTTTAGTTTAGGGTGAGGATTTAGGGCAAGTTTTCTACAAATTCTTGAGTGGATTGAAGAGTATGGGCTTTATTTTTATTGAATGCTAAATATGTAGATCTAATTGAAGCTTGGTTATTAATTTATATATATGGCTCTTGATTATTTCTCTATTTTTCATGCTTAGTTGATAATTTACTTTCAAAATCTAGAGGGTTTCTCCCAAATTGCTTTAATTTCTTGAATTGATTTGTGGGTTCTTGCATATATTCTTATACAAATTAGATTTGAGGTAGCTACTTGAATCTATCTTAATTCTTCAATCATTGCTCTAGCGAGTGCAGTTGAGGGGTAAGATTGCTTAGTAGTCTTGGGTTTATAAGTTGAGAGCCTTAAAAGGGACTCCACGACTAAGGTCTTGGGAATTTTACTTTGAGGTGCTCAAGCCAGGCATGTCTTTGAGTGGCTTGAGTAAGAGGCCGTTGTTGCCTCTTTCGAAACATCACTTCCCTGACCAATGTGATTACAAGTAACCTAGCCTACCCATAAGGTCAATTTGATGCTAAGTTTAATGGATTGATTGAGTTTTGATTGATTCCCATATCCTTTATCCTTGTTCCTTGCTTGATGGTTATTTGGGCTACAACCTGATTTCTATCGCTCGAGAAGACCAAGAGAAGACCACTTTTACATGTTCTTATATCACTTTCACATTCAAGAGGATGCCATTAGGTTTCTATAATGCACCATTCACATTCTAGAGATGCATGATATCGATCTTCTCAGACATGGTGGAGGATACTATTGTGGTGTTTATGGATGCTTTTAGCATTTTTATACATTCGTTTCAAGATTTCTTAAAACATCTATATGATACGCTGAAGCGATGTGAAGGGTGTCACTTTGTGTTAAATTAGGAAAAGTATCACTTTATGGTCAAGGAATATAGCGTGCTTGTCATGACCAAAGCCTGGGGCCTAGATGTGACCGATGACTGGGAACCCGAAGGAGCCCTAAATAAGCCTCATAGCATATCATTACACATCCTTTGTCGTGGAATCAATATAAAATATCATAAGAAACATGAACAAAAGGAAATGGAACTATGGGAGAAAGAGAGATTTTATTATTTAAATAATATGGATGAGTCAAAACTCAAACGTAATACATAACTTGTCCAACAACACTTCTAAACATAGATGATTAGTGGGGGCTAAGACAAAGCAACCAGGCTCATCCTCATAGTCAAAAATAGTAATAAAAAAGAAGGAATCAATACATAATATAAGAAACATAGACCAACGTCCCCAAAATGGAGGACTCACCAATAAGCTTGAGTGAAACCGTACAAGCCATGTAGGTGGAGATGCTTAAGTGGGGCTCCGATTCCTTCATGGTCATATCATATAGGCATAGATTATGCCTAAGTACTTTGGAATGTACTAAGTATCTAGGATACAATACAACAAGAGATAGGCAGTGTAATCAAAATGCATAGCAATAGGCAATAGGCATAATATAACAGTATGGCTGCATGGACAATTATTATAGTAAAACAAGCTTGAAAATATCCATTCTTTCATAGCTTACTTAATCATTAAGATAACATAATTAGCTTATCAGACTACCTTATACTAGAGGGTGACAGATATAACATGAGTTTATAACCCCAAATAATACACAAGGATAAGGAGGACATCTTAATTTATAACCTCAGAAAGAGTAATATAACCTCATAGGGAGTAGCATAACCTCAAAAAGAGTAACATAACCTCATAGGGAGTAGAATAACCTCATAAAGACTAACATCACCTCATAAGGAGTAGCATAACCTCATAAAGAGTAACCATAACCTCATAAGGAGTAGCACAACCTCATAAAGAGTAACATAACCTCATAGGGAGTAGCACAACCTCATAAAGAGTAGCATAACCTCATAAAGAGTAACATAACCTCATAGGTAGTATCATAACTTCACAAAGGGTAACATATCCTCATAAGGAGTAGCACATTCTCATAAAGAGTAACATAACCTCATAGGGAGTAACATAACCTCATAAAGAGTAGCATAACCTCACAAAGAATAATATAACCTCATAGGGAGTAGCATAACCTTATAAAGAGTAATATAACATCATAGGGCATAGCATAACCTCATAAAGAGTAACATAACCTCATAGAGAGTAGCATAACCTCATA
>JAOTQJ010035871.1:0-15610 GCA_025642045.1 Solanum sejunctum
GAACCATTCTTGTTATTTTGTTTAGTCTCATTTTATTTTGAAAAAATATTTGCAATAAAGAAATAAAATAAAAAATTAAATAAAAACAAAATAAAAAATGTGATTTATCATTTTTAGTTTGCTTTTGAAACTCGGTCAATTTTTCAAGGTTAGTCAATTATTTTAGGTTTCATTGAATCTAGTCAATGTTTTTTAGTCTAGTCATATCTTTTCAAGTTCAATCAAATGCTCCTAGTTTAGTTCAGTTTAATAAGATTTTTTTCAAGATGAGTAAAAAATATTTCAAAATCAATCAACCTTTTTCAAATCAAAAGTTAGTCAACACTTAATCATCGGATAATCGCATTTAGCGGCCATTTCGAATGCGTAAAACCTTCTCGAAATGGAAATGTGAACCCAAACTTGTTTTTTGGATTTTTAAAAGATTTTTCTGTTAGGTCTTTTAAAATATTTAATGGTTTACTAATTATCCGTAAAATTAGGTGGCGACTCTGTTTTCTTTCGAATTTCAAAAAATTGGTTTTCCCTCAAATTAATTGAGTCTTAAATTGATTTTTGATTTTCTTCTCAAAAAACCATTTTTCATGATAACATCAACTACTTGATTCTGACCCCTTTCTGTCAATCAAATCAAAGTTAAATTCTTGCAAGAGAAGTACCCATCTGCTCAATCTTGGTTTTGCATCCTTCTTGGCCATCAGATATTTAAGCACTGCATGGTCTGTGTGCACAATCACCTTGGCCCCCAACAGGTATGACCAGAATTTTTCAAAAGAAAAAACTAATGCAAGCAATTCTTGTTCGGTCACTGTATAGTTTTTTTGGGCCACATTAAATGCTTTGCTAGCATAATAGATTGGATGCAGAGTTCTCTCCCTTCATTGTCCTAACACTACACCTAGTGCAGACCTACTCACATCACACATAATTCGAATGGTTATGATCAATCTGGAGCTACAATAATAGGTGCTGTGGCCATTCTTTTCAATTCTTCAAAGGCGTGCATGTATGCATCATCAAACATAAACTTGGCATCTTTCTCCAACAACTTACACTAGGGCCGCGAGATCTTAGAAAAATCCTTTATGAATCGGCGGTAGAATCCAGCATGGCCTAGAAAGCCCCTAATACATTTTACCGAAATTAGTGGTGGCAATTTTTTAATTTTTGCTTTATCCACCTCGATGCCCTTGCTTGAAATTCTGTGACCAAGTATGATGCCTTTTTTAACCATAAAATTTCATTTCTCCTAATTTAGCACCAATTAATTTTCAACCCACCTCTGCAACACATCACGCAAACGTAACAAGCATTCTTCAAAAAACTGTCCAACAATGCTAAAATCATCCATGAATACCTCAATAGTGCTCTTAACCATGTCTGAGAAGATAGACATCATACATCTTTGAAATATTGCTAGAGCATTACATAGTCCAAAAGGAATTCTCTTAAATGCAAAGGTATCATAAGAACATGTGAACATTGTCTTTTCCTGGTCCTTAAGCGTAATAAGAATATTATTGTACCTAAAATATCCATGAAGGAACCAGTACCACCCCTTCTCTACTAATCTGTCGAGTATCTGATCCATAAAATGCATAAGAAAATGATCTTTCTCGGTAGAAGCATTTAGTTTTGTATAATCCATACACACTCTTCATTCGATGACTGGTCTCATGGGGATCAACTTATTCTTCATATTAGGCACCACTGTGATACCTCCTTTTTTGGAACCCACTGCACTGGACTTACCCACTCATTGTCGACAATTGGGTAAATTAATCCTATATGTAACCACTTGATGATTTCTTTCCTCACTACCTCTTTCATTGAGGGGTTTAACCTTCTTTGATGCCCAATACTCAGTTTATAATCTTTGACTAGTTAAATTTTATGTGGATTTCGCAGGGGGTATGCCAATGATGTCTGCAATAGTCCATCCAATGGCCCTCTTGAACTTCTTGAGAACCAAGATAAGCACCTCTATTTGATCCTCACTCAAATCTGCTGCAATGATGATAGGCAAAGTACTATTCTCTCCCAAATATATATATTTCAAATGCAATGGTAATGCCTTTAACTCTAACTCCAGTGGGACTTCTACAGAAGGCTTAGCAGGTGGTGTTTCCTTGTTTCATAAATCTAACTCCAACCTTGCTTGTCGCCTCGGCCCAAATTACACCCCAAGAGCATTTACCATTTTCTTATAATCAGGAATGCTATCACCATTAGAATTCATCAACACTATAGACAAAGGATCGACTCCGAGCCTTAATTCTATTGGGATCTCTACTTCACTATCTGTACCCATTGAAATCATTGAAATGACCTGGATCTTAGAATTCTTTCTGGCATGTTAACCCACTTGGAATACAGCTACCTCTTCTTAAAGCCTGAAAGTGAGTAGGCTCTTTTCCATATCAATTAATGCACGACCTGTGGCTAAGAAGGGTCTTTCCAAAATGATAGAAATTGAAAAATTAACCTCGCAATCAAGTATAACAAAATCTGCAGGAAATATAAACTTGTCTACCTTTACCAGCACATCATATAATATCCCCACAAGTTTCTTGACTATTCTGTCTGCCATCAACAACTGAATCTCTGTAGGGACAAGGCTCCTCAAACCGAGCTTTCTAAATATGGCAAGAGGCATCAAGTTAATGCTAGCCCCCAAATCACACAGTGCTTTAGCAAATTCAAGTTCTCTTATAGTGCATCATATGGTGAATGCACCCGAGTCTTCCCGCTTTTGCACTGAAGACTCTGTAATGATGACACTATAATTTTGAAAATTTTTAGAGAGATCTTGACTCACTTTTTGATTCTTCTTAACTAGATCTTTCATCTATTTGGCATGCCCTGGCATCCTCTCAAGAGCTTCCATTATGGGGATGTCTACTGATAATTTCTTAAGCATTACCCAGAACTGTTCAAACTTACCTTCCTCCTTCTTATTCCCAAGCCTTTGAGGAAAAAGAGGAGGGGGCCTTCGGAAGATTTTATATTTCTTGGGTTGCTCTTCAGTGTTTCATGGCTTGGTTTCCTCATTCACTCTTTTCCTATGGTTTCCATTTTCAACCATTGGCATGGGGGAATTTATAGTGCTCTTGCCACTTCGGGACATGACCGCCACACAGTGCCTGTCATTTTTAGAATTCTGAACCGTATTGCTTGGTAAGGTGCCCTTTTGGAGTTGGTTCAATTGTGAAGAAACTTATCTGAATTGTTATTCCAGTTGCATAATCGCCACCAAGTGAGACTCTATTATTTGGTTAATACTTGAAATATCCTCTTTCATTCCTTGTAAAGTCTCATCTTGGTGGTCATCCCTCTTCAACAACTTTTCAAAAATCTTTTCAATCCTGGAGTTACTTAACCCGACATCATGGTTGTGAGGAGGCAGATAAGGACCATTCCTGTAACCCTCTCTTCTTCCCACTTAGCGTCTGACACACACTCTCTCTCATAGTATCCACCCCAATTATCTCTAGATACCCCATCATAGTTGAAATTCTAACCTTGATTCTCGAAGCCTTGCCTCCAATAGTCCAAATTGGAATCTTGGGGGTTGTTTCAAAAACCCGCCACTGGGTTCCGGAGCCTTTGGAGGTTGGTGAGTTACTGCCTTGAGACTTGCTTGATTTTACCTTAAAACCAAGTCCATACTTGTGCAAAGTTGAGAAAGTTGCTCCGTGATCTCTTCGTTTACCTTTGCTTGCTCATTATTGGTGGTAACCGCACAAGAAGGTTTTATTGCACATCGCTCTCATTGCTACCATACTGTATTTATTTTGACCACTTGCTCCATTTTTGTGGCTATTAATGAAAAAGGTTGGTCAAGGAACATGCCTCCTATGATTATGTCGGCGCAAGCTTGACTATTCTCATCAAGTGTCCGATGGAAAATCTCGACCAAAGCATTATCAACAATCTTGTGATCGGGGACCATTCTCAATCATTTAGTGAACCTCTCCTATGTTGTGCTAAGAGAGTCACCTGACAATTGCTCAAAGTTGTTGATTTGGTCTTTAAGCTTCAACTTTTTAGATCTTGGAAAATATCTGTCAATGAATACTCTCTGAATCTCAGCCCAACTTGTAATAGTACTAGGAGGAAGCTCGGATAGCCATACAATTGCATTGCCAATCAATGACAATGGAAATACCCTTAAACCAACAACATCCAAAGAAAGGTTTTGTGTCCCCATGAAACTTTTGCAAACAAACACCATATTTTGAAGATGATGACGGGGATCCTCCGAAGGTAGCCCTTGAATAGTCCATGATTTTGGAGCATTTGGAGCAAAATACTTGATACTGTAAACTTATTATCTGCTAGTAAAGGAGGCAGTACTATGGCACCGATAATGTCCACAACCATAGGGTTCAATCAGGTAACATCCATAGCCATAGGTTTCAATTGATATTGATTCCATCCATAAGCGTTTTCATTGAAGTCCCTGAGCTGTGGCCTGTTACCCCTTTGTTGTGGATTCTCTTCTCTTCCTATATCCTTATTCGTATTCATATCCTCCTCAACCTCAATATCATCATTCACTTGAGCCATTCTTCATGGTAGTCGATGGATCTCTAAATTGAGTGGAGTTAAAGAATTGTCTTTGCTCCTTGTGTTGGGCATACAACCTAGTACACCCTGGAAATAAACTCAAACAACAAAAACAAAAACAAAAGTAAAATATAAGAGATTCTAGAAATCAACATTAGAACTAATTAATAGTGAATTCAAGTCAAAACCTAGCCATATTCCTTGGCAACAATGCCATAATTTTTGATGATGGTCATGCTCCAATAAGAAAGCAATCGTTGTCAGCAATTAACCTAACCCAAGGTTAGGCTCGAATCTACATTTAATAGGGGCTTGACTACAAGAGTCCACTACTAATTATTTCAAGCATAAATAACTAAAAATCTCTAAATAAGGGGGGGCGGGGGTTGGTGATTCAAAAATGAAGTGAAATAAACACTAAACTAAGATGCGAGGAAACACTCAATTTTAAGGACAACTTGGAATTATGTTTAGCATAGTTCGTTGACTCGATTTTCCTAGGCAATATAACTACAATTGGAAGTTCGCATGCAGGATGGTAACTTAGGTCCTTCCAGCCCTTTTGTGAAGGTAAAAGTCGAATTTGACCATGGCGCTTGGTTGGCCACCATGGTGTGCCAACTAATCGTTACCAATTGTCACATTCAACCACCCTTTGGTCATGTTTGGTTGATTTGACGAGAACACATTGATCGAATCCTGTCATCTACTTTCCTTTTCCTATTTGTCACTACCTTGGTACGACTGGTGATACTAGGCGAGGTTTGGTGTTGGCCACTACCAAATGACAATCATAATAAAGGGAAAAAGATTATACATGCAAACCCCAATCGTAGAAATGCAATAAACCTAAGTTATCTCAAATCAACTACCCATGATTCCCACAACCCCAAGTTGTAGGTGCTTTCTACTCATGGATAAGGCAAAACAAGCAAAAATGCAAATAAATAACATAGTTGAGAGTTTTAGCAAAAATAATGAAGATTGTAGACACCACAAGTTGCAAACCGAAAAACTTGATTGATCAATAATGAGTATAAGGCAACATTTGTAATCACCAAAATGGGTTTTCCAAGAGAAAATGATAAACTAATGTAAAACCCTAAAATATCCTTGAGAGAATATTTAAAGGCAAGTTCTATCTTCTCCCAATCTCCAATCCTCTTCTAAAAAAAAACTAACTTAAGGTATTTATAGTGTTTATAAATAAATCCTAAAAATAACAAAGAAAAGACCACTGGTAGCTGGTAGGCCTTGCAGGTATGACCCATAGGGTGACCTATGAGTCATAATCGAGGTCTCACATTAGGCTCCTAGAATTTTGGACTAAACTGGCACGACCCACAGGTACGAGTCATTGCTTGAGTTATGACTCGTATATTCTTCTCGTAGTCTTGGCCTTTAATTTTTGGTCCAATATTTTGGCTCTACAATTCCTGCTGCGAGTCCACCTATACAAGTCATGATGAGACTTACGACTCGTAGGCTGGCCTCGTAGAGGTAACCTCTACTTAGCTGATTTCTGAATTTTAGTCTCTGATTCCTGCTATAATACACCCTATGACTCTTAGCTTGGGCTAGGACTCGTAGTTGTGCTCGTATGTCTTATGCTTTAGCAAAATTCACAACTTTTCTTCAAAATTATGCCAACTTAACTTTTCTGTAAGAATAACACAAAAACACATAAAAACCATAAAAAGTCGTATTAAGCACTCATAAAATCTCTTATTTTAGGCATCAAATGTGCTGCATTTTGACAGCACATCACATTTTCCCCACTGGATGGGATTCGGCTAGACTCAGTTGAACTCTGACCCACATCGACAAGACTAACACAAGAGTGGCTCTGATACTACCTGTAATGACCTAGCTAACACTGCGAAGTATTGTTCGCTCTTGGGCTTAGCTCATCATGGATTTGTCCCTTTGGGCTCACCCCAAAAGGTGCCTCACAGTATATAGACCAGTCTTTTACTTATATAACCAATATCTCTCTTTTATTTATCGATGTGGGACTTCTCATCTCAAGATGGGTTGTTACTGATAACATTCAAACATACTTCTTTTTACATAATATGGACGATCGTTTGCAATATATTTACCCAACTAAGAGTAAAGGTCAATCCCACAGGGAATAAGTTGAAACAACTCTCGTAGTTATCCTACTTTGGTCATTGATTCTATTTCCAGAAAACAAATAATGTGGAAAAGTAAAAATGTTTTTTTTAAAAAAAAGTAACATCCTAACTATGAGTACGAATGCAAAAGATAAACTAAGGCTTAAGTAGTTTAATGATGACTAGGGTTGTGGTCCCCATGATTCCCAATGCGATTACCAAATTCGTTTAGTAAACCCATTCATGATTGTGTATACAAGATCAAACAAGTTATGTAACATCTATTTCACCTTTTGATCCTTCTCAAATGCATTTCATTCATCACCTTCCAGTCTCAGAACTTGTACTCTTTAACCCTTGTTATAGACCCCAAAATACTCTCACCTTTCGGTCTTAAGTACTTAGACAAGGTTAATAACCCTGAATTTCTGTCGTAGATTTCTTTTCCTAATCACTACATCTCTCCCGTGCATGTAACAGATACGGCTTACCCTAATGCGTCCACTCATTAAGGAAGAAGTTAAAGTGAAGAACACTATAATGCATACGACAAGCAATCCCGATGTTTACCCCAAATTTGTCTATCTCGTTGAGTTGTCATGGTTCCCACAACCCTACTTATGAGTTAGATTATCGAACTTGCTAGATCTTGAACAAGAATAGAAGAATCCAGAGACAAAAACTTAATCCAAATCTTCAAACGATAATCAAACGCACAACTAAGCGTTAAAGAAATATGCTCACTGTCCAACCGTGTTTTGAAGGGAAAATCACTGGAAAATTGTCATCTAATCGTGTCTCCAGCAGACCCAAAATGTGGGTTACAAAGTTGTTTGAAATAAATAATTAAAAGTCATATTTATACTAAATAAAACCTACCCTAAAATAATTAGAAAAACTAATCCTAGTTGGACTAGGAAAGCTTAAACAATTCTGGACGACATGGCCTTTCATGGAACAGACCATGATTCATGGTGGTTTGCACGTGTCATGCAACTCATACATGGTGTGCTACTTGGTGAAAAAACTGTTCAAAATTAGCCCCTCTTCTCATACACCTTCATGAGCCGTGAAGATGCACACAGGTCCTGGAAGGCAATCGTGAGACTTGCCTTCACTTTTCTTGTTTTCTCGCTGCCTAGGTGCTTCCCACGAGCACCCTCATGGTTCGTAGAGTCCACCGTGAGTCATGAAAGGGGTTGTTGTGAAGCGTTTGATGACGTTCCCTGCAGCCACAACCTGGACGAGCAGGCTCACGACCAGTGAGGATCACTACGGGTCGTGAACGTGCCCGTGGTGTGTTCCTTGGCTCTTTTTCATTTCATTTCATCCTGCGCTGCTCCTGGAACATTTAGCTACTTCTTGTATTCATCTTAACACTAGCATATGAGCAACTTAAATGAACATAGACAGTAGCAAACTTCCCAACATGACACAAACAACGCAACAACATGACTTGATCATTTTGTCCGAGATGGCTTATGTTGTGTGCCTTGTAGCTTTCGCTGATACTTTGTTGTGATTCCCCAGTCCCCTAGCAGTGCCTCACCAACATTTGCACCATCAAATCCGTCCCCTAACTGACCATAATCAGCTAGCAGCTCCTATAAATGACTTTTTCAATTTAACCTCTCACAAGTTTGCTTAGTTGCCATCGAGATGGATTAATACTTGTATATTGCAGCTTTGTTGCTATTTTGCTTTACTTTCCAGCCACACACATGTATCAAATGGTTGTATCGTGTGTCCAGATCATCCACTAGCGACTCCTTTGATGTTCAAGACAATTTTATCTCCAAACCACTTAAAATCAGTCCAACATCCATAGATTCATGGGATTTTCATTTTCCTATAAAATAAACACAAAACACACATTAAACTAACAAATGCACTTAAGAACTCACAATAATTTCATGTTTTAAGCATCATAAAAGTCATTTTTCATGACTCATCAGTTACATCTTGTCCATTCATAAGAGATGGAAGAAAAGCTGAGTAGTTTAGAGGCTTGAAGTAGTGGCGGAGATGTGAAAAATATGTGGGACACTGCTGCTAGATGCATTAGAAAAGTATCTACCGAGGTACTAGGGGTTTCAAGAAGAACCTTTGGTGGACGTCA
Organism: Solanum sejunctum; assembly: GCA_025642045.1. Lineage (NCBI taxonomy): Eukaryota > Viridiplantae > Streptophyta > Magnoliopsida > Solanales > Solanaceae > Solanum > Solanum sejunctum. Next base: position 8,806 of record JAOTQJ010035871.1, read on the forward strand.
AGGCGATTGGTGGTAGAACGACGAAGTTCAAGGCAAAGTGAAAGCTAAGAAGATTGCTTATATGAAGTGGTTGGACTATAGGGATGAGGATTCAAAATCAAGGCTTAAGGAGTCCTATAAGATGGCAAAGGTAGAAGCGAAGATGGTGGTGACGAGTGCCAGACTTCTCATTTGAGCGCCTATTATGAAGCTAAGTGAAAAAGGCGGGGACAAGAGATTGTATAGGCTCATGAAAGAGAGAGAAAGGAAAGCTCGCGACTTAGATCAAGTGAAGTGCATCAAGGATGAGGAGGGTGAGGTGTTGGTGGATGAGATATCTATTAAGCTAAGGTGGCAAGCGTACTTTCATAAACTCTTACATGAAAAAGGAGATAGGGATATTGAGCTGAGTGAGTTGTCACACTCTAAAAGGCAGCAAGATTTTGGCTATTGCAGGTGGTTTAGAGTTGAGGAGGTTAGATGTACTATTAGTAGGATGAAGAGAGGCAGCGTAATAGGACTCAATGAGATTCCGGTAGATTTTTGGAAGAGCATGGTCAAAGATGACATAGAGTGGTTGACTAGACTATTCAATGCTATTATAAAGATTACCAAGATGCCTGAGGAATGGAGGAGGATTACAATGGTTTCATTGTAAAAGAAAATGGGCGATAATCAAAACTATAACAATTATAGGGTATCAAGTTATTAAGCCACACTATGAAGGTATGAGAGAGAGTGGTAGAGGTGAGGGTGAGAAAAAGAGTGTCTATTTTAGAAAATTAGTTTGAATTCATATCGGAGGCGTCGACTACTAAAGTAATTCGTCTTGTTCGAAAATTAGTGGAGAAGTATGGGGAAAGAAAGAAGGACCTTCACATGGTGTTCATTGATCTTGAGAAGGCCTATGACAAGGTTCCAAGGGATGTCCTTTGGAGGTGTCTAAAGGTGAAAAGTGTTCTTATGACATATATTAGACTGATAAAATACATATAAAGCAGAGCCAAAACTCGGGTAAGAATGGTAGAAGGAGACTTAGATTATTTTCTTATTGAGATAGGACTTTATCGAGGATCTATGCTGAGCCCTTTCTGTTAATCTTAGTGATGGATGAGCTAACATGGTCTATTCAAGAGGAGGTTCTATCATGTATGCTATTTACAGATGACATCATACTAATTGATGAAACTCGGGCTAAATTTAATTATAGATTGGAGGTTTGGAGACATGCTTTGGAATCCAAAGGGTTTAAATTGAGCAGAGCTAAAATAAAATACTTGAAGTACAAATTTATTATTGCGAGCGATGAAAAACATTGATGTGAGGCTTGGACTATATTATGGCAGCATGGACGAAATAAAGACTTGCCTCAGGAGTATTGTGTGAAGAGAAGATACCACCTAAACTTAAAGGTAAGTTTTACAGGATAGTGGTTAGACCATCTTTGCTGTATGAGGTGGATTGTTGGCCAATAAAAAACTCACATGTTTAGAAGATGTAGGTTGCGGAGATAAGGATGTTAAAGATGGATGTATGGACATACAAAGATTGATGAAATTAGGAATGAGACTATTCGATAGAAGCTAGAGGTGGCCCCTGTGACTGACAAGATGAGAGAAGTGAGATTGTAATAGTTTGGACATGTGCTAAGAAGAAGTACTGATGCTCCTGTTAGGAGGTGCAAGAGGTTGGATTTAAGAGTTACAAAAGAAGTATTGGAGGGAGGTGATTAGACAAGAGATGGCGAAACTTCATGTCACCGAGGACATGACTTTAGATAGGAAGAAGTAAAAGTCGCGATTAGAGTAGCAGGCTAATAAGTTAGTAGGTATTAGGTTGGTGTATGGCCGTGGGGTATAGTAGGTAGTAGGTTTTGTTGTGTCTTTATATCATGTGTTGTCACTATCTATCTTAGGTGTTAATTTTATTCTATGTACATAATATCATGTGCTTTTAATTATTAGTTACTCTTTCTGTTCCTTTTTCGTTTCCTTTCCTTTTTATCATATCTAGTCTATTCTGCTTATGGATTTTTCAGACGAGGGTTCCTAGGAAACAACCACTCTACTTCTATGAGGTAGTGATAATGTCTGCGTACATTCTACCCTCCCCATACCCCACTTATGGGATTTCACTGTGTATGTTGTTATTGCTGTTGTGTTTAATTAGTTTTTTGATCTTATACTAAAGGAATGACAACAATTTTAACTAGAGTGAACCACCCACTACATTCAAATCTTGGATTCGCCACCGCCCACTATTAAATGTGAGACCAGACGTATAACCAGTTCTCCCAAAAATTGAGTTTCCTGAACCCAATATTCCAAATAAAAAATTGAGTTATTGTATCCCATTACCACCATCATTTTGCGTCAACAAAGATGGGTTGAGATAGTGGAGTTGAACCCGAAGCTGTGGGTGGGGAAATTTTTGTTGAGTTGAACTTGCAAAATGGTCAATAGTAGAAGGTGGAGACATTGGTCCTTTTGGATTTGATATGGAAAATTTTTTTGATGAACACGAGACATTCTTCCAAAATTTTTACAAGTACTTTTATTTGTCCTTCAAAAATTCTTTGTTGAGAACCAGTTGAGAATCCTCAATGAGTATACCTTTGCTCTTTCTGAGCTTTTCAATCGCCACTACGACATTTCTGAAAGAAGAAGAAAACCACAAGGTAAGTTGGACCATGGATATAATTATCGTCTTATCTCATTGTTAGTTAAGTGCGTTTAAAAAATGCATGACACAGATCATTTTAATGTAAAATATTTTTATTGCTAATGTATGAATGATAAAAAATTCTTTGAATGTAAGATTGAGAATAATATTATTTCATTCATTAATAATCCTTAAAGAAAAATAAAAATTAGCAACAAATAACTTTTGTAACTAAACATTTATAAAAGATTGTTGCTAATCTAGTGTTTTAATAAAATTTTGAGGACTAAAGATGAGAATAATTTTCAAACATTTATGATGAAATTGATATAAAACTAAAATTTTGTTCTGATAAATGATTTTGATATATAATTAAAATTAAGATTGCTATAAAAAATAGATGTCAAAAGTGTTTGATGAAATCAATCCAAGCAAAATATTTTCTAGTAACCAAGTACTAAAATAACTTAATAAAAATATTTTCTCACAAATAATTTTCCTTTACCAAACAAACATAAATGTGTGATACACATATTACCACTTTAATTTTTTAAAACATGTACATGAAGATGGCTCGAGACATGCTTTTTGGTAAGACCTGACAAGTTCATAACTTTAAGAATATTCGACGAATAACGTCCTACATATTCTTAGAAAGCAACTTTGACTTAATAACTACTTCAATATTTCTAGATTTAAATGAGGTACATGTAAATATAATAGCCACAATTCATTAATTTTAATCAAATTGACGTCAGCTATAAGCATGAATTTGCACTATTCATGTTGCTACATAAATAAAAATAAATTATAGACAAAACTAGTTAATAGTGAGATAAATATACTACCTTCACCCAGTTGTTCCGTAACTTCAGTGAATTTGAAATGAAGATCATCATCCCATTTTATGCAGTTCCTACGCCTGACGGGCTTATTAATATTATTGCTTTGTTCCTTAGTAGTACTAGGCATATTCTTCTCTCTTGCTTGTTCTTCATCTCCAACAATATTATTATCATCAACATTCACTTGATCTCCATATGCTTTCAATCTTTTTATTCAGTTTCTCGTTTTGTATCTTTTTTCCTCGATACAAATTGCCATACATGTTTCACAATTTCTTCACCAAGTGGCTTTTTTTTATGTAAAGGTAAGCTCCATAGTTCAAAGCCTTCTTTACTAAGACTTTATTGTATTCATCACATACAATTGCATAATAATATCGAGAAGCTATAAATTAGAATATGTTATACATTATTCAATAATTAATTTCACACCCGTTCACCAAATTTTATTTGTTATGACAATAAATAGTTAATATCACTAAATTTTATCTATATTTTTTTAAATATACAAGTCATATTAATCTAAAAATTAAATGACTAGTTAATTTCAAGTAAGTTGACTGAATTTCATTCCTTAGATATTAATATTACAAAATAACCATTATTCTGAAATTAAAAATAATTAGCAACAGATAATTTATATCACTAAATAATAAAGAGATCACTAATTTTATTTAATAATGAATTGTATGAAATTTGTGTAGCCATATACTATTTGATAATAAATTTTATAGAATATTAGCTTCTTATAGTGTATTAATTAAAATAATTCATGTTACCCACAATAACGGTAAGTGAATGATAGAATAAACACTTACATAGTGAGATTATATTCAAGCTCACGGCTTGAACCAAGAGTTCAAACCAATGTTGATTAGGTGAAGTGACATTGATTATCATCACATCAATATTTTCTTTTCCTTTGAAGAGCACCGACATTCCCATAAGAGCAGTAACTGTATATATTTGTTAGAACCCGTAAGTCCTTAGCTGGTTCAATTTGGTAGAGTTGGAGCCAAATGTGAATATGATCTGGGGAAAACTTGCAGAATTTAATTTAGAGTTAAAATGAAGATCTTAATTCACCAGTTGTATTTTTAGTTGTTACCGGAGCCAAAGTTTGACTTTGGTCAACAAGTGGGGTTCAGAAGCTCGAATCGGAATTCTTAAAATTTCAATAGTTTCAGATGGTCAACTAACGCTAGAAATGGTTTCGCTGCAATTTTTAGAGCTTTTGAGAATAGTTTGCATTTTTGAGTCCGAAACTAGTTTAAATGAACTTTTTCAGGTTTCGGGGTCAAGGAGGACTCAATTGCAAATTATGACATTTTCATTGGATCCGAAACGTAGAGTTTGGGCTAAGAGGACCTTTCGTTTAGTTCTTGGGAAGTTCGAGTGTGGTTTGACCCCTTTGATAATTTTTGGTATTGGAAATGGGACCCACATTGGTAAACAAATGACCTCGTATGAGAATTTGGCCTCACCACTGAGTCTGGAATGTCATTTCCAATCAGATTTCATATATGGATTGTATTTTTCCAACTTTAGATGAAGTCGAAGCATTGAATTTAAATGTCACAAGTGACTGAAAAATATTGTGTGCTGTTGACGTGGACCAGTAGAATCCTGCCACACGGCAGTAACGCCCCTCAAATCTGCAAATGTGCAGAAAATTGGGCAGAATATTATAGTTCTTCCCCCAAACTTCAAACCTTCATTTCTCTCATTTTTTATCCGATTTGAGTCAAAAGGCTAAATTGTATAATTTTTCGAGAAGAACAACTTGGGAGCTTTATAAACTGATTTTGGTGCGTCGTTTGAGGTAAATATCGTGATTGTTGCTGCTGCGTTATTGTTGTTCCCACAAACTTTCTTATGCGATTCCCTCCTCATATGAGCTCCGTTTTTAAAACGGTTTTCACTACTGAATTCCTTATCATTTGGGGTACCTTTTCATGTAAAAATTTCCAAGTTTCCGATGATTTTTCTGGCGATGAAAATTTTGGACCATTTGACCCTTTTTATCGAATTAATTGATTTTAGTGTAGTTGGATTCATTATATATATATATATATATATATATGTATGTATGTATGCATTTTGTGTGCAAGAAGAGGTTCCAACAGGTAGAAACAAATTGAAGCAAGAGCAAAATCAAGAATGCTTTCAGGTTGCTACAGTAACCCCGAGAACGAAATTCAATTTTTCTGAGTTTTTAATTATTTGATGCTTCAAGCTTGTTATATTGGACCCCCTAAGTGGCGTAGAGGCGTTAGTTGGTCAAGAAAATGCTTGGTTCAACCGATAGGAAGGTATGGGTCTTGTAAGGAGTTTTAAAGGTATGTTAATTTCTAGCTTACTTCTTGTTAATTAAAGCTTGTGGGCGTGTTAGGGGTGCGTTCTAATGAAGGTAAAACATGAAAAAAGGTTGGTTACTAATTGAATTTTGAATTTCGAATTTGGGGTTGGAATTGAGGACAAGTTGCTTATGATGATATATATGGATTTATAGTTCTGCGTTTATGTTTATTTGTCATGAAAATAGTCTTTGTGGGGTGAACGAAGTGTTGGAAAAAATTATATTAATGTTTACACGAAAGTTAGCTTAAATTGGAGTCCCGTCGAAGGTATAATGTTATGTTTTAGCGTTGGAGGTTTGCGTTGGGCGTTGGGATGATGTATTATGGTTCTTGGAGTATATAGGAAGGCTTGAATATGGTAGACATAAGTTTGAATCACTGCTGCCCTATTTTACTATTTATGTCGCTATAACGTTTTGTGGTGTTTTGATGTTGTGGTGGTATTCGAAAAGGTTTATTGATGTTATATGTTGTTGTTGATTGATTATTTGAGCCAAGTTGAAATCTCGGGGCGACGTATTTTAAGGGGAAATGCTGCCAAAATTTTTATAAATTTGGAACTAGAAAGCTAGGATTTAAGACCCGCTAAGATTATTAATTATTGGCGTTATTGTGATTCGTGAAGACGTGGGACATCCGGAATCATAAATTGGATTGGTCTTGCGTTGGAGTTAGTTGGAGGAAAGGAATCGAGGTTAAGATTTTTACCTCTTGGCATGAATTAGTTACGTTGGGTCAACGTCTTATAGTGAAAAAGTTCCTTTTCCTACACAATTTGGGTCCAAATATGTTTTACGTCCACTCCTTGGGACTTTCATAAAACTGACATTTATATTTTGACTCTTGATATGTAGAAACCGGAAGTTGTTAAAAATGGAAAATAGTTGAGTATGTTAAAAGAATGCCTTTTGTAACGTTCGGTGACAAGTCTAAACGGGACCTATATTCGTTACTTGCCAC
>JAOTQJ010035920.1:0-15606 GCA_025642045.1 Solanum sejunctum
ACATATATATATATATATATATATATATATATATATATATATATATATATATTAACTATTCTATAAGTTTTTGATGAAAAATTGGGTACCCTCAAAATTTTTTAAGGTTGTGATTATTGATGCATTCATACATTTGTGAGTATATGGCAATGTTTGTTCTAATATTTTGAAGGTAAGTTGAGGTTGAAAGCATGACCTGTGAGTCTATAGTTCATTGTGGATACAAATGTCATGTGTGTTAAGAGCCTATTTTTCTACATCCATGCATCCTGTATGACTTAGAAAAAGTAGAAAAAATGAGTTTGAAATCGAGGTACAGCTAAAAAGAGAAAGAAAGCACTCGAGAAAAGTCAAAACATGAGAATAAGGGTGGAGTGATTAAAAAGGGGTGGATTATGAAAGCAAAATGTGCTGGTAAACATGGTTCAAGGATAGTTTTAGTCACTATTTACCCAAAATACCACACATAAGCACTCTGAACCTATGTTACAAGCCTATAAGTCCTAAACTGATGCAACTCCACTTTATCACCAAGGCAGAAGATGAGTATAGAGGGAAGCATAGAGTGTTAGTTAGTATGCTTGAATTTCAATTTTGAGAGTGAGAATGCTTCATCAGTCCCTGAATTCTAAATGCTTTTGAGTGAGTATGAGGGACTTCTTTCCAGTGAGGGCATTTGCACTACTTGAGTAGCTTATGAATATACCAGCGATTGTGGATGGTTGGTTCTCCTTAGCTTGTCATAGTTGGATTGCCAGGTATCTTATTATGTTCTTGTTTGCTCAATAACTTTGCAACCCTATTTTGAAAATAGTAGTTGGGTATCTAAATCAGAGGAGTTTATATATATGCCATTAGTATAAGTGCTATGTGTTTGTCTTTGTCTACATAGATTGTGTCATCACTTGAGGACAAACAACAATTCTAAGTTAAGGGTGTTTATGTGCTATCACAATATAGCACATTTGGTGCCTAAAACAAGGGATTTTGTGAGTTCTTAAAGAGACTTTTTATGGTTTTGATTTATTTTTGTGTTAAATCTTGTAGAAAAGTTAGGTTAGCATGATTTGAAAGAAAACTTACAGATTTTGCTGAAGTATAGGCCATATGAGCCTACCTACGAGTTGTAGCTCAAGCTGCGAGTCGTAGGTTGTGTTGAAGCAAGTATCAGAGACCAAAAATTAGAAATCATCCAAGTGAAGATCACTCCTACAAGGACATCCTACGAGTCATACTACACACTATGACTCGTATAGGTGGACTCGTAGCAAGAATCAGATAGCCAAAATGCTACACCAAAAATTGAATATCAAGACTATAAGACTAACATACGAATCATAGCCCAAGCAACAACTCATACCAGTGGATCGTACTAGTGGAGTCCAAGATGCCAAGAACCTAATACTACATCCCAAGTACGACTCATATATCACCCTATGAGACATATCTACGAGGCATACCAGCTACCAGCTATCTTTTTTGCATAAAATTTAGGGTTTATTTGTACATACTATAAATACTTTAAGTTAGGTTTTCGAGAAAAAAGGAAGAGAGGAGAAAGGAGAGAGATCACATAGGGAGATTAGAATTTTTACTCTTGAATATTCTCTAAAGAATTTCTTAGGATTTCATATTTTTAGTTTATTGTATTCTCTCGGAAAACCCATTTTTTGGATTGCAAATCTTATGCTATACACTTTGGATATCTATCAACCGTGTCGGTTTGCAACTTTGGTTGTCTTCACTTTTCATTGTATTGGTAAAACTCTCAACTATGTCTATTATTTCCATGCTTGTGTGTTTTGCCTTAGACATGAGTAGCTAAGCACCCACAACATGGGGTTGTAAGAACCATGGGTAATTGACTTGAGATGACCTAGGTTTCTTGCATTTTCATGATTAGAGTTTTGGATGTATTATCTATTTCCCTTTATTATGATCATTGTTTGGTTGTGGCCAACACCAAACCCAGCCTACTATCATGATCCCGACCAAGGTAGTGACAAATAGAAAAAGGGAAGTAGATGATGGAATTCGATTGATGTGTTCTTATCTAATCAACAGAGCCTGACTAAGGAGAGGTTGACTGGGACAATAGGTAACGGTTAGTTGGCACGCCATAGTTCCCAACCAAGTGCATTGGTGAAATTTGACCTTCACCTTCACAAGAGGGCTAGAAGAACCTAAGTTACTATCCTGCATGAAAATCACCAATTATAGAATTGAGTGTTTCCTCGTGTTATAGTTAGTGGTAGTTTTATTTTATTTTTGAAACCCCCATTTGGAGATTGTAGTCATAAATACTAGAAATGATTAGTAGTGAAGTTTGTAGTCAAGCCCTTTATTCCCTGTGAATTTAAACCTAACCTTGGTTAGGTTTATTACTGACAACGACTGCTTTCTTATTGAAGCATGAACATCATCAAAGTGCAATTGTTGCATTCATGTCGGGCTAAAAATTTCCTATTCACTTCTTTCATACATGTTGTATTTACTTTTGGGGATGAATGTTCCCACGTGGGGAGATATTATAACACCCCTAATGTGCTTCGGAATGTCACATAAGTGTATTTCTTACATATCTCAAAATTCGTCCAAGATTTTAAAAATTCGACATCATATTCTTGTTCGGATGGAAAAATTGAGTGGGGGATGGGTAGTACTCCAATTTTAGAAGACCCATAGCGAAAAATAATTTTCACAATAGGAATGATTTCCAATGGCCCTGCACGCCAGGGACACGCCATAGTGTAGTGTGGCATGCACGCCTAGTCCGCGTCGCGCCTGGTGTGCGGACCAGTGCAAAATTTTTCTCAGTTTTCTTATGTCATCCAAGGTCATTTAGGTAATAACAAAATACCTATTTAAATGTGAATACCTCTATACTTAGCTATTTCTCACTTTCAAACTCTCAAGAAACACTCTCAAATCCTCCCAATACACTATCAAACCCTCTATTCAATCTCAATAATTTCAAGAACAAGCTTTAATTCCATGAACCAAGGTCAAGTCTCAAGCCTTACTCAACTTTTGTTTCAATAATTCCATGTTTTAGGTATGTACGTCTTCATCCATAGGTTCTTTCACCCATAGATCCCAACCTTCTCTTTTGATGAAAATTTCATGATTTTAAGTTGTATTCTTTATTGTTATCTCTTATTATGCATTATGAATCTAAATTATGTTGGATTTTATCAAGTATTAATTGATTATGCATGAGTATCCAGTTTAAGCTTATTCCATAAGTTGATTTATGTCTACTAAGACTATGCATGATATGAGCATGCATGATATGAGCTATGTGAACTATGAAATATTGTGAAATTTTGAGATGGGTTTTATGATACCCAAATTAAGGTTTTTACTGCAGTTTTAGTGGGTTGGTTTAAGTGACTTCAAAATGAATTAATTTTACCAATTCTTATTTTACACTCTTGAATTGCATGATTTTCAGCATATATACATATACCAACCATGTTTAACTAAACTTGCATGAGAAGTATTCTTATGTTGTTGAAACTCTATGGCATGATTTGCAAGTCAAGTGTTCTCATGATAATTATGGGATCCAAAGCATGTATTAAACTCATTAAAGATTTTTATGATTCGCAAGTGACAAGTTGGCCCTTATTCTACAATCTTACCCTCTTGTGAGCCAAATATGTCTAATTGAGGGGTCAAGCATGATCACTATTTTACCCTCATATTCAAACTAAGCTCACTAGTCGAAGTCAAGTATGTTACAAGTTTCTACCCTTATGTGAAATGTAATACCTACTAGAAGGGGTCAAGACCATGTATTATTTTCTACCCTCCAGTATAAGGTATATGCCCATTAAGGGGTCAAGTATGTGAATGAGCTACTCATGCCATGTTATCAAGTCTTTACAAGTTATTCATGTTAGGATTAAACCTATGACTATTTCAAGTATTCCATGGGATAAGACTTAGCACCGACTAAGGCTTAAGGTGGTGCTCAACTTAAGAGGTCCTTAAATAAAGTCTTAGTCTCTAAACTATATACCATGAAGTGCTATCAAAGTACAGCATATTTGGTCTATAAAACAAGGAATTTTGTGTAATCTCACTGCAACTTTGTATGGTTTTTATGTGTTTTCTGTTTGTTTTTATAGAAAATATAGGTTGGCTTAACTTAGGAAAAAGTAGCAGATTTTGTTAAATTTAAGGTCCTACGATACCTACTACGAGTCGTAGCCCAAGCTACTTGCTTCCAAAATAAATGTCTGAGAAATTGAAGTTCAGCCATACGAGCCCAGAGTACGGGTCGTAGTCCTCACTACAACTTGTAGAAGAAGACCTTATAGTGATTAATAGTATTGATTTAATTTGGACAAAGAAATATAAGGTTGGACTACAAGAAAGACACTACGAGTCATAGACCAGACACTGACTTGTAGTGTGAATCATAGCAGTCAAGTCCAAAATGTCAAGTGCTGACCATGAAAACCCAACTACGAATCATAGGTCACCCTACGAGTCGTACCTACGAGTCATAACTGCTACTAACCAGATTTTCTAGTTTATTTTAAGGATCTTTTTGTAAATAGTATAAATAGTATAAGTTGGTTTTTACAAAGAAGAGTCAGATTGTAGAGAGAATAGAATATTTTCTAGAGAGAATCTTTTAGGGTTTTACAACAAACAACTAGGGTTTTACTTTGAAGACCCAATTTGGGGATTGGAATCACTTGTAATTCAACTTTATTATTCAAATTTGTTAATCCAAAATCAACGTGGTTTGTTGTTCTTCATTTTTCTTGGGTAAACTCTTAACTATGTCTACTTCATTCATTATTTGTTTTGTTGCCCAAGCTATGAGTAGTTAAACCCCCACAACTTGGGGTTGTGGGAACCATGAGTAGCTAGCTTAAAATAACTCAGATTATTTGCATTTCTTTAGTTGGGTATTTGCATGAATTATCCATTTTTCTTTAGATTGCTTATTGTTTGATAATGGCCAACATCAAACCCCACCCAGTGTCATGATCCCGACTAAGGCAATGATGAACAGGAAAAATAATGGGCGATAAGATTCTATTGATGTATTCTCATCTAATCAACCAAACCCAACCAAGGAGAGGTTGACTGGGACAATAGGTAATGATTAGTTGGTATGCCATGGTTACCAACTAAGCGCCATGGTAAAATTCGGCCTTCACCTTTACGAAAGGGCTAAAAAAATCTATGTTACCATCTGCATGCAATGTCCTAATTGAGGTTATGTTATCTGGTATTTGAGTTAATGAATCATAGGGAATACAATTCCTAAGTTTCTCCCCTAATTGATTATCTCTTTGTGATTGTTAGTAGAGTTTTTATAATTATTTCACTCCAATTTGCAGAAACCCCCCCTCCCCACATTAGCGAATATAGTTGATTAATGCTTGAAATTATTATTGGTGAATCAATGTGGTTAACCCCATATTACCTGTGGATTCGACCCTAGCCTTTGGTTAGGTTTCTACTTGTAGCGACCGCTTTACTATTGGAGCATGAACGTTAAATTTGTGGTGCCGTTGCTGGGAAATATGTTTAGGTTTTGATTTGGTTTCACTAATAGTTATTTTAAGTGTTATTTCTAAATTATCTTGTATTTTAATTTTGTTTTTGTTAGCTTTTTATATACAGAAACATCGTGGTGGTCTTATTCTTGCTTTGGCCAAATACAAAGATATAGTAAAACATTAAGTAATATCCAGAGAACAACTCATCTTCACAAGTGATCTATTTCAATCACCACAAAGAAGTGTTCTATTCTACGGTCAGTTATATGAAGATCCTCATTCCCATCTACAAAAAGTTGGCACAAATATGTAGAGAGGTTATGGGAATATGACATCCAGCTTTGGACGTCATAGTTCTTTAGATCTTTCCATTGACTCTCAGATGCAATGCGGTAGAGTGGTGGTTTACACTTCCCCAAGATGTTTGCACTAAATGGGCAGAGGTGTAAAGAATTGTCTTAACTAATTTCCATGTTAGACCTGACAAGCACCGACTACAGGACCCAATCATCAACTTTCAATGACTTCCAGGCGATTCATTAAGTGTAACATGGAAAAGATCTAGAGAATGTTTGGGGAGGATTCAAAATCATGGTCTTTCAGATGATCAAATTGTGGCAAGCTTCTATCGAGCATTAAATTTCGAACAACAAGCTCAGGCAGATGCTTTATTTGTAGGAGATTGTTGGTCATTCTTGAGGAAGCCATTTACTGAAGTCGTTGAGTACATGGATAAATTCTTTGCTATTTATAAAGTGTACTAGCCACTTCAAGAGAGACCAGTAGCACGCACTGGATTCTTTGGGGAAAGTTCTAGCCATGAAGTAAAGAGCAGTACAAACATTTGATAAATTCTTTATGTTTGTTTGTTTGTTATTGGGATGAATTATGGTTTGGTTCTCGATGGGACTACTATGTTTAGGTGATGGATATCTTTGTGCTCTCTGTATTGTTGCATCGTATGACCCATAGGAGAACCGACGGGCCGTAGTTGCCCCTCGAAGGGAATAATAGTGACCTAAGGTTTCTTAAAATTCACCATATGATACCCACCTACAGGTCATACTGTCCACTACGAATCGTAGTGGGGTCTCGTACACTTGCCTTATGATTTATCTTGGATACTGAAAATCAGTACAAGCTCAGTCTATGACCCGTGGTCATGACTACAAATCATAACTGAGCCTCGTACTAGAGTTTAGTATAAACTATTACTAGGCACCTACGGACCATGATGCCACAATACAACTCATAGTCTTTACTATGAGTAGTAATTGTGCCTCTTACCTACAACCTGCAAATAGCGCAATGTTGAGTTTATTGATGGTTTTCCTTTGGTTGTTTGTTTATTTATGTTCTTTTATCTATTTTTGTTATTTGTTCAGGTAACTTGGGGCTCATGTTGGTTTTTGATGGATATTTCAGGTATGATCGCTTCGAAAAATAGAAATACAGTAATCCAGGCTTTCAATAGGAGGCTGAAGGACCATGACACAGACGATGAACACTCTGAGGGCTCAACTAAAGAATCCAATGTCCGGATTGACCCTAAAGCTCAGAGGGGTCGAACTAGAGCTCAAACTGCACGGACTACAATGGAAATTGGGAGTACCTCCCAGTTTGATGAGGGGAGAAGTGTGGATTGGTCTGAGTCTGATGAGGTGCCTCAGGGCAAAGGAGCAGCTCAGTCCTTAGTCGACCCATCCATCTTTGTTGATGAACCTCAACATCACAGATTGGGAGTAGTGGGTATGGAGGCTATCTACCAGCAGGGATTTGAGCCTATGGACTACGAGGGGCCCATAAGGACATACTATGAGAAGACATGATTGGTTAATTCAGGGCTAAGCCATATTCCTGAATTAGAGGCTGAGATAGAAATGCATGGGCTCCAATGACTGATAGCAAAGCTGGGGAAGTACGCCCCGCTTCTAGTTCGAGAGATCTACATAGCATACATAGCCACCATCCTTAGAGATCTTTCCAAGGGGTAGAAAGCTATTGATTATCCTTAGTTGAGATAGGTTCTAGTTCGAGGCAAGTGGGTGAACATTTCAGAGGAGACCATTCGCAGAGTTTAGTTTGGGCCTAGTTACAAAGCACCCCAGTCCATAGTCGAGTATGATAGATGGATTGGTAAGATGAGATAGGCTATGATTCGGAAGAAAGTGGACTTGACGGTCAAGCTCCTCAGATGGGTGGCTAGTCAAATATTAGTTAGTGACCTTAAGCCTTCATGGGTCACCACACATATCGAGCCCATCGTGAAGTCTCATCTCTCCTTCCCTACAAAATTTTGGTGGTCCATCATCCAATCTTGCATCCAACCCACACATAATGATAAAGTTATCACTCTAGAATGATCGGTCCTACTCGGCAGCATCTTAGTTGGCTATGACATTGATTGGGCCCGTGTGATGACTGACCAGATTCACGAGTTCGCACTTCATCGAAATATTTCCATGCCTTTTCTAATCTTTATTCATAAGCTATGCATGGTGTACATCTCTCTCCATCTTGAACCCATGTTGAGGCTCTCCACACCATGGATCCTAGCCTGATCAAGGCTAACGAGAATCTGGTAGCCCTCCAGCGAGCAGCACCTCCTCCTATTCCTGAGCCAGCTACAGAGGGTACGACTCTAGCTACCATAAACACTACTCAAGCTGCACCAGAGGATCCTACAACAATTGACATTGGGGCGTGTCCCTCCATAGGTACACCTGTACCAAACCCATCTACACTTTAGGTTCTCTCTGCAGACTTCCCTATTATGTCTATTATTGCTTTTCAGGGTATGGTTTGTAGGTTATCCAAGACAGAGGTCCAGCTAGCTTAGTTGATAACCTTGGGTCCAACAGACAATCAAGGCTTCAGAGGAGAGGTCCAAGGCATTCGCCCTTTCAGTTATGGATTGGAGGATTTTTACCATGGATGCCAAGGTTGACGCTTTCAAGGCCAAAATCCAGAAGAAGCTTGATGAGATCCAGTCTGCTGACATGTCTACCTTCCAGTAGGAGTTGGCCAAATTTAAGACTGACTTGCCTACATCAATAGCATCCCCAATCACAGCTTCAGAGCAGGCATTGTTGGGTGAGGATTTCATTGATTTATTTGCTATATATGGTCCACCATGTGCTCCCAAGAAGAGGTCGATAGAGGAGACCAATGCTAAGGAGGGCATAAGTGGCAGAGGACTTCTAAGGAGCAAGAGGAGCTAAAGGAGTCTATCACTTAGCTTATCATGAGAGAGTCGATAGAGGCGGGGGAGCAGAGGAAGGCATTGGAGCTTGAGAGATTGCACGAAGCTAGTATATCTAACTCTACTACAACCCAAACTACTCTAGAGGAGGGAGCCACCTATCCCCAGACTGATACCAATGCCCGAGCACCATATTGATGTTTGATGTTTTTGACCCCCGTTCTTATTACTATTTTTGGATATTTTGTTCTTATTGTGGTTCAAGATGATCTATTTTTATTATTGTTATATACTTTGAGGACAAAGTACTTTTGTTTTGGTAGGGTATACATAGTTATAAATTAAGGTGAAGTCTGAGTAGCCTTTAATCCATAACTATCCTAGTTATGATATTCCAAGGTTTTCTTATCGTGTTTCTTTTTCCTTATGGATGATTTTATTTTATGTTGAATTGGCATGTTTAGGTGTTTTGGATAATTTTGTGGATATATGGTGATTAAGACTTTTGGCATGTATATAGTTTTGAATGGTTTCATTGAATGTTTTGAAAATTGATACCCACAAAATTTTTGTGATTGTTGGTTATTCATGTGATCTTGTATGTGTGATTGATTTGGAAATGATTTTTCTGATTTAACGAAGGCAAGTTGATGCTTTAAGCATGATTTAGGCATTTATGTTGCCTATGTATGCAATGACGTGTGTGTGAGCTAATTTTGTGTGTTCCTGCATTGTGTACTGATTTAGAACTTGTCTTGTTACTCTGAGTTGGACTGGATACTATGTGGAATAGGAAGGGATCTTAGGCCATTATTCTTTAATTAAGTCTACTTTTGCCTAAATGGCCCACCAAATGAAATATTATACCCCTTGTTCTAAATGTTTGAGCCTTATATGCACTTTTTCTTTCTTGATACCTAGCTAGACTAACTTTGTCTAGTGAAATACCTTGATATTGGCCTTGGTCCATCTTGAACATTGTGAACCTTGATTGAGGCAAAAAGCCTAAGTTGAGGGAGGCTACCAAAAGTGGCCCTGGTTTAAGGAATGGATATTGTGTACTTTACCTCAAGCTAAAAGCCTAAGTTAAGGATGGTTGATGTTGTTGTATAGTAGCAAACATGAGGTAAGTAGTTGAAAATGAAAGAGAGAATGTAAATTCATGTATCGGGTAAGAGAAAAAGAAGAAGAGATGCCTTAGAATGAGAAAGAATAGCAAAATAAGTTCAAAAATAAGGCACAAGCTGAAAAATGAAAAGAAAGTATCCAAAAAAGCTTGAAAATGAGGAATAAGGGAGAAGAAAGTGGAAATGGTTGAGCTGTTGAGGTGAAAGTGTTAAAAAGCATAAAGGTTGGCCTTTAGTCATTAATTGCCCAAAATGTCATACAAAAGCCCCATGAGCCTACTTTATAAGCTTGTGAAGTCCTAAAGTGATCCTGATCCAACAAGTCAATAGTCTGGATTGTGAGTATATGGGCAAGCCTATGGTATTAGTCATCATGCATGAAACTCATTTGTGAGAGTGAGCATGCTTGCACAATCCCTCAATCTACTTTGATTGCTTATTGAGTGAAAGAGGGGGACTTCTTTTCTGTAAGGGCATTTGAATTACATGGTTAGCATATGACTTGTTCAGTGATTGTAAATTGTTGATAATCCTTAAATTGTCATAGTTGGACTTTCAAATGCATCAATGTGCCTTGGTTTGCTTGGTACCTACATGACCATGTTTTTAAAGTGCTAGTTTGGTTACCTGAGTTGAAATTGAGTAAACTACATGTTGGGAGGATGGTTGTTATGTATTGCTCATTATCCATCAAGATTGAGTCATCACTTAAGGACAAGCAACAATCTAAGTTGGGGGTGTGGATGTGCTGTCAAAATACAGCAAATTTGGTGCCTAAAACAAGGTATTTTGTGTTTTCTCAATGCGATTTTTTATGGTTTTATATGTTTTTTGTTTGTTTTTACAGAAAATATAGGCTGGCTTAATCTCAGTAAAAAGTAGCGGATTTTGCTAAATTTAAGGACCTACGAGACCCACTACGAGTCATAGCCCAAGCTACGAGTCGTAGGGCATGACCGTAGTGATTAACAGCTTCCAAAATCAAAATTTGAGAAATTGATGTTTAGCTATACAAGCCCAGGATACGGTTCGTAGTCCTCACTATGACTAGTAGAAGAGGACCTCGTAATGATTAATAGTGTTGATTTAATTTAGACCAAAAAATATAATGTTGGACTACGAGAAGGCACTACAAGTCATAGATCAGACAATGACTCATAGTGTGGATCATAGCAGTCAAGTCCAAAATGCTAAGTTCTGACTACAAAAGCCTGACTATGACTCGTAGGCCACCCTACAAGTTGTACTTACAAGTCGTAACTACTGCCAACCTAATTTTCTAATTTATTTTAAGGACCTTTCTATAAATAGTATAAATAGTGTAAGTTAGGATTTCTACAAAGAAGAATCAGATTGTAGAGAGAATAGAATATTTTCTAAAGAGAATCTTTTAGGGTTTTAGAGTAGATAACTAGGGTTTCACTTTGAAGACCCAATTTGGCGATTGGAATCACTTGTAATTCAACTTCATTATTCAAGCTTGTGAATCCTAAATCAAGGTGGTTTATTGTTCTTCATTTTCTTTAGGTGATCTCTCAATTATTTCTATTTCACTCATTGTTTGTGTTGTTGCCCAAGCTATGAGTAGCTAAACCCCTACAACTTAGGGTTGTGGGAATTATGTGTAGCTAGCTTGAAATAACCCAGATTATTTGCATTTCTTTAGTTAGGTATTTGCATGTATTATCCATTTTCCTTCGGATTGCTTGTTGTTTAATTGTGGCCAACATCAAACCCTGCCTATTGTCATTATCTCGACCAAGGTAGTGATCAATAGGAAAAGGAAATATGTGAAAGAATTTGATTGATGTGTTCTCATCTAATTAACCAAACTCGATCAAGGAGAGGTTGACTGGGATAATAGGTAACGGTTAGTTGGCACACCATGGTTGCCGACCAAGTGCCTTGGTGAAGTTCGACCTTCACCTTAACCAAAGGACTAGAAGAACCTAAGTTACCGTTCTACATGCAATGTCCTAATTAAAGTATGTTATCAAGTATTTGAGTTATGAATCATGGGAAACATAATTCCCAAGTTAATCCTAAAATTGATTGTCTCCTCGTGATTGTCAGTAGAGTTTTTATAGTTATTTCACTCCAATTTGCAGAACCCCTCCTCTCGTTAGAGAATATAGTTGATTGATGCTTGCAATTATTGTTGGTGAATCAATTTAGTCAACCCTGTATTCGCTATGGATTTGACCCTAGCCATTGGTTAGGCTTATACTTGATATCAACCGCTTTACTATTAGAGCGTGAACATCATGCCACCATAGGATTATATTATTTCCCTAAAAAGGCTTACTAGTGGATCCATCTAGGATAAATTACCCAAAAAGTGGGATCAAGTATGGTTTACCTTGGCAAGTAGACCACACATTCTCTAGTGTGGTGTCATGCTTCGGGATTCCAAGTAGTAGTTCGCTTGGTCTTATATGTCATTAAGGTCTCCTCCATATATGTATGTTATGTTATGCAAGTTGAATACCTACATGTCTGTTCTATTACAAGCATTGATCATACATGGCATATTTAGATTATATCTATTGTCTATGATTATACATTTTCATTATTATGGCTTATATCCTTGTATTACACCCCGCATACTTAGTACATTTCAAGTACAAAGGCATACTCAATGCCGATATGATATCACCATGAAGGGACCGAAGCTTCTATTGATCATCCTCCTCCATGTGGCTAGTTCGGTTCATTTGGAGAAAGCTTTTGGTGAGTCCTTAAATCCAAGGAATTATCTATTTTCCTTCATGCTATGTTATCACTTGTACTACTTTTTTGATATTTATTACTTGAAGGTGAATCGGGAAGTGTCTTGGCCCCCGCTCCATTCCATGTAGAGGTATTGTTGGATAATATGGTATTCTATGTATTGAGTTCGACTATTATTACATTTATGCTGGTATGAAAAACTCCCCTTGGTCCTACTTCCTTTTTTATTAATGTCACTTGTCAATGTTAATTTTGCTTCCGTAACCAAGGATGTGTGAACGATATGCTAAAAGGCTTGTTTGGGGCCCCTTCGGGCTCCCCATTGGCCATCTCATGTCTACGCCCTAGGCTTGGGATGTGACAATATGGATACTTTGAGGCTTGTTTGGGGACTCTCGGGTACCCATTCTCCATGTCACTCCTAGACCCTAGGTCCTGGTCGTGACATTTGAATTAAGTGTTTGTGGTGTTTTTGCTTTACTCTTTCATATTTTAGTTGAGATCTAATTTTGGGTTGTGACAATGTCACTCTTTGAAGGATAAAGTTCAAGACTTAATTGACACTAAAGTCATACACTAAAGGATCCTATGCCGAATTCATTCATTAATCCACTACCAAATCACCAATGAGTATGTTGAAAAAGTAAAGTCCGATCAGAACTTGTTCATCTGAGGGAAAAGTTGTCTTGCTTGAGTCTTATGAGAGAAACATCTACATTAGAAGAATAAATGAAGAAATCTGGCCTAAGTTCTCTTTCTAAGTGTTGTTCATTTAATAATTCTTTTATTTTGTATTTGGAACTACATCGGACCTAATTCTTGTTTAAGAGGGATACGTGGCCGCACTTATAGAGTTCGATCTTATCATAACAAAATTCTTATTTCCTCACCTTGATCATGGACTAGGGCAGAATTTTCTACAGAAACTAAAATTTTCTTTGAAAAAGAGCATGTTTCTAATGAAATTATAGAAATTGGGGTAGTAGTTTTTAGCGTAACTAAAATCATTCATGACAAATGGTACTCATTTGCAAGAAAGCATCTGAAAATTAGACTTTCTACACTAGGGTAAAAAATATTTGAGTGATCCTGAAAACTTTTGATAACATTACCCTTAGAAAGAAATGTGTGGATCGAAGCTGAGCTACAAATCAACCTCCCTTTTTACAAACAAATAATTTTTCATTGAACATAAAAAAAATAGGTTACATGCTAGGAGTAACCTTTTCACGTCATGCAAACAATATTCACTTTTTTTACAATGGACGAAGGTTAAGCTATCTTATTTCTTTGATCAGGACCTACTTTTCATTATTGACTGAAATTGCATTTGGCCTGTTGAAATTGTATTTTGCATTGGCCTACTAAAATTAAATGAACTTGACATGAAATTGAATTTGCATTTGGCCTACCAAAATTGCATGAAATTATTTTTTTTATTTTTTTATTTTTTTGCATTGGCCAATTGAAATTGCATTTTGCATTGGCCTATTAAAAATATTGTAGGGAAGTTTGCATAAAATTATATTTTTTGCATTGACCTACTAAAATTGCATGAGAATTTGCATAAAAAAAATACTTTTTTCATTGGCTAAATAAAATTAGATGAAAATTTGCACGAAATTGAATTTACATTTGACCTATTGAAAATGCATTGAAAGTTGCATGGCCTACTAAAGTCGCATTTTGCATATGGCTTACTGAAATTGCATCAAAAATTGTATGACCTATTGAAATTGCATTTTGGTCTACTGAAATTGCATTGTTTTCTTTTGAAAATTTTGCATGGCCTACTGAAACGCATTTTGCATATGGCCTACTAAAATTGCGTTACCTTCTTTTAAAAATTTTACATAGCCTACTAAAATTGCATTTCTACCTTTTAAAAAACAATTACATGGCTTATCGAAATTATATTATTTACTGATGGCATTTGGCTTACTACATTTGCACT
This sequence comes from Solanum sejunctum, assembly GCA_025642045.1. Lineage (NCBI taxonomy): Eukaryota > Viridiplantae > Streptophyta > Magnoliopsida > Solanales > Solanaceae > Solanum > Solanum sejunctum. Next base: position 14,539 of record JAOTQJ010035920.1, read on the forward strand.
TGGCCTACTAATATCACCTTGTTCTCAAAAATTGCATTGGCACAAAAATTGCATTTGTTATTCCCGAAGAACTTGAATTCGCATTGCTCCCTCACCCCTCACCCCACCCCCCACCTCGCCCACCCAAAAAAAAATATATCGCACTCCTAAGGTGTCATAGTACAAAGGTATCATTTTTCATGGCCTACGGACATCATTTCATGTCCAACGAATTTAATTTATGTTTATCATATTTCAAAAGTGTCATTCATAAATTATTTTGTTATTTAATATGTGTGCTCTAATCACTTTATTTAGTTATGTTATAAATTGCAGAAATTCATGAACTCCAAATTAGATCAACTTCACCTTCCACTTCGAAGATGTAACTTTCACCTTATTATCTCAATAAATCTTTTCTTTTCTACCATATTGCCTATATTAGGAGCGGGTATTCGGTTCTTTGTTTTCATTTTAACAAATTTCAGTTTGATTTTCAATTTTCAGTTTTGAAAAAGTGTGCACCATATTCCAAATTGAAATATTATTGTTTGGTTCAATTTTTTCAAGTTTGGTTCGATTTTGTCATGACCCAAGCCTAGGGCCTAGACATGACACGGCGCATAGGGAACCCGAAAGGACCCCCAAGCAAGCCTCTTAACATATCATTGCACATCCTTGGCACGGAGCAATAAAATAAAAGAAAAAATAGTAAATAGGGACAAAAAAGGCTAAGGGAAACTTTCATATCATAATAAACAAGAGTTAAGAGAGAGTCAAGCTCAATGCATAATGCATATCATGTCCAACAACACCTCTAAAACTTAGATCTTAGCGGGGGCCAATACAAGCTACCGAGCTTACCCTCATAGTCAACATACATACAAAGAAGGATAGTCGTAGAACATAGTAAGAAATCATAAGCATCATCCCCAAAATGGAGGACTCACCAAAGAGCTTGAGTAATGTTGTACTAGCCACGTGGAGGTGGTTGATCAAGGAGGGCTCTAGTTCCTACATGGTGACATTATGTAGGCATAGAGTATGCATTAATACGTTTGAATGTACTAAGTATTTAGGATGCAATGC
>JAOTQJ010035931.1:0-51715 GCA_025642045.1 Solanum sejunctum
TTGAATCATTTTCTAACACTTCCTTCACCCCATAAAGACTATTTCCATGCAAAATAAACACAAATACATGACAACAAGTCAATATATAGCCATATGTAATTTTTGTTCCCAATTCGACAACCAATTCAAAATTCATAATTTCATTAACAACCAATCATATTTTTGCATTTTACCTTTATTTTAACACATTCCTAACTCATTCACAACCTTTAATTAACATAAAAAAAGATAAAAATTAACATACCTTGCAATCCTTTACTACACCCAAATCTTTCGTAACTAGTAAACTATGCGTTTTCTTGACCAACCAACGCCCCACGCTACTTAAGGGCTTCAATATGCTGAGCTTGAAGCATCAAATAATCGAAAACATGAAAAAATTTAATTTTTTGGGAAGCACTGTAGCATGAAGCTTGTTCAATAATTTTTTTTGCTAATTTTTCTAAGTATGGGATAATCTTGAACAAGATATAAGGTCATCTATCTATAGGCACACATATACCACTTGGGCTAATCAAAACTTCACACACACACCTTGACCCCACCTCAAATTATCCTTAAGGACTAAACTTAGAAGAAATGTTGCATTCGGTCCCAAACTTTATTAAATTGAGCTAATTAAGGACTTTCGGGGTTTAAGTTAAGTTACGGGTCCTAACACAAAGCCCTAGGTTTGTAATGATCCTCCGAGTCCAACATATTGTGATGAGTAGAGTCCTATTCATTGGTTTAAAGTGCATCCTACCAATGATTGGGAGGCTATGATAACATTCTAAGTATTGACTCACTTTTTTATGTCTTATGCTATTCCTTGGACTGTTTGTTATGGTTTCCGTATCCTGATGATGTTCTTGCTACATTACAGAAGATGCCTCCACGAAGATCACCCCAACCAAGACCGACCTTGGCTTGTGAGTATCAAGTTCCCAAAGGGCCTATAGAAGAGCTTATCTCTAATGGTAAGCTCCATGCGGCCTTTGCTATGCTTGCCTAGGTGGTTACTACTTAGACTAGGCATGCTAATCTTCCTCAAGATTCTACTCTAGCTTCTATGGTAAGGGATTTCACCCGAATGAATCCTCTAGAGTTCTATGGGTTAAAGGATGATGAGGATGCTTAAGAGTTTACTGATAAGTTCACTAATGTGTAAACTATTATCGGAATTACTTCTGAGGAGAGTGTTGAGTTGGCTGCATAGCAATTGAGAGATATGGCACACTTAATGGTCGATAGAGAGAGTGTGTGGTAATGCTGTTAATTGGGTGGAATTCAAGTTCGCATTCTAGATCATATCTTCCCACTTTAGCTTAGGGAAGCCAAGATGACTAAGTTTATCAACCTCAAACAAGGTGGTATGATTGTGATGGACTATGCCCTCAAGTTCACAAAAATCTCCAAGTATACTCTGTGGCTGACCACCATGCAAGATATACAAGTTCATTTCTTTTATCACTGACTTTTTTTTGTAAAGGAATGTCATACACCTATGCTTATTCGAGATATGGACATCTCTAGGCTCATGGTATATGCTTAAAAGATTGAAGGAGAAAAGGGTGCATGATCCTCAGAGGGCCCGTTATGATGGTACATTCTCCAACTCTAAGGGTGGTAGTTATGGTCACTTTCAACAGGGCCAATCTTATAATGTTTAGGTTACTAATGCTAGGGTGCCTCCTCCCATGAATCTGTTGAGCCTAGGCCATTACCTCCACGGTCTGATAATTATGGATGGACTTACCTTGAAAAGTGCTTGTAGGGTTCAAATGCTTGTTATGTTGTGGTGAGATGGGGCAAAAGCTTGTTGATTGCCCAAAGGCACCGAAGAAGGGTCAAAAGGTTCAAGGTAATCAAGCCCAAACAATAACTCCACTAGGTTGTTCCTTAAAAAACAATAGGTTCTATGCTTTGCATGCTCGACAGGAAGTGGAGGAAGCTCCAAATGTTGTGATCAGTATGTTGAAAGTCTTCGACTTTTATACTTAGGCTTTGCTTGATCCAGGCACACATTTATATTTTGTATCTCCTTTATTGGCTGTTAAGTTCCGTTTGAGTCCTAAAATCTTGAGGAAGCCTTTTTCTATCTATACTCTCGTGGGTGAATCTGTTGTTTCTCAAAGAGTTTATAGAAGTTGTCCTATTTTTGTGTTGCATAAAGTATTCCTATGTGATCTTGTGGAACTTGAAATTTTTGTTTTGATGTGATTCTCGGTATTGATTGGTTGCACGCTTCATATGCCTCTATAAATTATAGAAACCAAAAAGTCAAGTTCCAATTTTTGAATAAGCCCGTACTTGGATAGAAAGGTATGACTCCACTATCAAAGGTCAATTTATTTCATATTCGAAGGCTGAAAAGATGATTTCCAATGGGTGTATTTATCATATTGTGAGGGTCAAAGATGTGGAATTTAAGTCACTTACCCTTGAATTAGTCTCGTTAGTGAATGCATTTCTGGATGTATTTCCCAAAGACTTGCCCGATATTCCTCTTAAAAGGGAAGTAGACTTTGGCCTAGATCTTCTATTAGATACTCAACCTATCTTTATTCCTCTTTATCTTGTGGCATCAGCTGAGTTGAAGGAGTTTAAGGATTTGTTGGACAAGGGCTTCATTAAGCCAATTATATCTCTATGGGTTATTCCGATGTTATTTGTAAGAAAGAACATGGGTCCCTTCAGATATGAATTGATTATAGGCAATTGAATAATGTAACTATTAAGAATAAGTATTTGTTTCATAGGATTAATCACTTGTTTGATCAACATCAAGGGGATGTCCATTTCTCAATGATTAATCTCGTTTTTGTTATCATCAGTTGAAGGTCAGGAAGTGTGACATCCCCAAGATGACTTTTTGGACTAAGCATGGGTATTTCTAATTTGGGGTGATGTCATTTGGCTTGACTATTACACTAGCTATGTTTATGGATATTATGAATCGGGTGTTCAAGCTAATCATTGATATTTTATTGTTGTATTCATTGATGATATTCTTATTTATTCCCAAAGTGAGCAGGAGCACATAGATCATTAGAGGTTGATTCTTCAGAGCTTGAAGGATAAATAGTTATATGCTAAGTTTAGAAAATTTGATTTTTGGTTTGGTGAAGTAGCGTTTCTTGGTCATGCAGTTTCTGGTGATGGTATTAAGGTTGACCCAAAGGAGTCCGAGGCTGTGATGAACTGGCCTAGACAACTGATTGAATCAGATATTTTGAGTTTTCTTGGGTTGGCTGGTTATAATAGAAGTTTTATTGAAGGGTACTCATCTATTGCACCCCCATTGACTAAGTTGACTAAAAAGAAGGCAAAGTCTATATAGTCGAACAAATTGTGAGAAGAGTTTTCTGACCTTGAAGGATTGGCTTACATGGGCTCCTATTTTCACTTTACCAAATGGCTTAGATGGGTCAGTGGTGTATTGTGATGCTTCTCAGAGTGGGTTGGGTTATGTACTTATGCAACATTGTATGGTGATAGCTTTTGTTCCAAGGTAATTGAAGGAGCATGAGCATAATTACCCGACTCATAATCTTGAGTTAGCGGCGGTGGTGTTTGCCTTGAAGATTTGGAGATAGTATTTTTATGAGGTACATGTTGATGTTTTCATGAATAACAAGAGTTTGCAATATGTGTTCACCCAATAGGATCTTAACTTTAGGCAAAGGAGATGGTTGGAACTACTTAACGATTATGACATGAGGGTACAATATCTCCCTGGCAAGGCAAATGTTGTAGTCAATGCTCTTAGTAGGCTATCTATGGGAAGTGTGGCTTAAGCTGATGAATAGAAGAAAGAGTTGGCAATAGAGGTTCACCATTTTTCTAGATTAGGTATTAGGGTGGTCGATTCTAACAATGGAGGTATTCATGTTCAGAATAGGGCCAAATATTCTGTGGCTGTTGATGTAAAGGCTAGGCAAGATCTAGATCTATCATTGTTGAGTTGAAGAAACTAGTTGTTGAAGAGACAATAGAGGTTTTATCCCAAGAAGGAGATGATGTAATTCAGTATCAAAATATATTATGTGTTCTGAATATGGATGATATTAGGAGGGTGATCATTAGTGAAGCCTATAACTCTCATTATTCTATTTATTTACGATCTGCTAAGATTTATCCGGATTTGAGGGAAGTATATTGGTGGCATGGTATGAAGAAGGATATAGCAAATTTCATATCCGAATGCGCTAATTGTCAAGAAGTGAAGGTAGAGCACCAAAAGCCCAGTGGTTTGACCCAACATATTGACATTCCTATAAGTAGGAATATGTGAACATGGATTTTATGGTTTGCCTCAGACTAAAAGGAAATTTAACTCTAATTAGGTTATCATATTGGTCAAGACTACCTTTAGTGCCAAAGATTATGCAAGGGTTGTATATGCAGGAGTTGGTGAGCTTGCATGATGTACCTAGGTCTATCCTATTGGATCATGGCACCAAATTTACATCCCACTTTTGGAGTTCCTTCAAGGAAGACTTGGTATTCAGGTGAAGTTGATCACTCCTTTCATGCTTAAACTGATGGACAAGCCGAGAGCACAATTAAAATTTTGGAGGACATGTTAAGGGCTTATGTGTAGGAATTCATGGGTAAATAGGGTGATCATCCTCCACTCATTTAATTTGCTTATAATAATAGCTTTCATGCTAGCATTAGTATGAGACCATTTGATGCTTTCTATGGTAGGAGATGTAGATCTCCAATGGGGTGATTTAAGTTGGGAGAGATGGCTTTGATTTGCCCGGATTTGGTGTTGGAGGTTATGAAGAAGGTAAAGTTTATTAAGGAGAGGTTGAAATGGCCCAAAGTTGGCAAAAGTCCTATTCAGATGTTAGGAATAGGGATCTTGAGTTGCATTTGGTGATTGGGTGTATGTAAAAGTCTCATCTGTGAAGGGTGTGATGTATTTTGTGAAGAAACCCAAGCTAAGTCCCTTGTATGTAGCTCCTCAATAAATTAGGAATGTAGCTTATAGATTGGAATTGCCTCCAGATTTGAGTTCTATTCACCTAGTTTCTATGTGTCTATGTTGAGAAAATTGGTTGATGATCCTTGTACTATTGTTCCATTGGAAGGTGTGAAGGTTAGGAAGAACTTGTCTTGTTAGGAAGTTTTGATTAAGATTACGGATAGGCAAGTGAAGCATCTTCGTAACAAGGATGTGGCTTCTATTGAGGTACTTTAGAGAAATAAACATATGGAGGATGCTACATGGGAGGTAGAGTTGGACTTAATGAAATAATATCCCTATCTTTTCCAATCCTCTCAAGCCTAAGGTATGAGCTTCTTCCTTTCCAAGTGGTCCTAATTCTTTTACTCTTGAATTTCATGACATGAAATGCATACATATGCACCAAAATAATTTTTATAATGTTTTGAGTGATTGAATACATTTTGATATAAATTTTAAGACTTTATGATTTTCAAGTGGCAAAATAAGCATTGTACCTTGTATTTGAATGTTTCATGTTCTAAGTCAATCCTTTCAATCCATGTTCTAGCACATTCAAGGATGAATGTTCCCAAGGGGGAGATGATGTAAGGATCCAGACTTTGTATGACATCCTTGGAGCTTCAAAATCTAGTTTCGAAAAGTTTTGGACCAAGGTGACGCTCTATAGAAGATATCATAGTTTGTATGGTGCTATATGGACTATGTAGAGCATCCTTAAAGAGTCCCTTGGACTTATGTGGGGTTTAAGGACCTTGTTGTGGAGTTTAGGACTAAGGCATGCCACACTTAGACCTCACGGACTGTGTGAGACCATACATACCATGGGTGGACCATATGGTTGCCTTGGGATTGAGACTCCATAATTTTAAGCCTAAGTGAAGTGGTACAACCAATTATACAGTCCATATGGTGTGGTATGGTCCGTATTCCCTTTCGTATTTGTTTCGAAGTAAAATTTAACTAAGTATTGAATCATTGACTTGAAACATCATTGTGAAGGAATTTTTCTAAATGGAGTGAGGTGGAGGAGGAACGTGGACCATATGGCTTAGTACGGTTCTGCATCCTCCCTATGGATGCCTGTGGAAAGTTTTTCTAAATATGACATTACCATTTCGAACCTCCGTCAAGCAAAAATTTTCTAAGTCTTTGACCATAGGTAAGTGCACAGTTCATATGGCATATCGCAGACCGTACCACCCCTCTCTGAGACAAAAATTTAAGTTTTTTAACTCATTTCATTAATGGTATTTTCATAATTACATTTTATCCTAAGGGTCTTTTGTGACCTTTTATGCTACCTAAACACTTTCAAATGACCTATACTTTGTTCCTTTCATTCAAATTTATTCTTACACTTAGAATTCTCTAAAATAACTCTTAAGAACACTCTCTTAAAGGACTCTTGTGAATCTAAACTTTTGAATAAATGGAAAGCTCATTCTTCTTCAAATTTCTTATTGAATCTTCTTCATTTGCTAAGGTATGTGGATTTTATTCTTAGTCAATTTCAACCCAGAAGAGCCAAACTCTTTTCAAGTGATTTTCAGGATTTTCAGCTAACTTTAAATATGGGTTTTGAATACTATTGTTTATTAAATTCAACTGATGTATTTGCTATATTTATTTATTGATTTTAAAGTGATATAAGCCATAATATGATGAATAAATCTCAATTCCAAGAAATAATATCTTCTAAAATCTATACTTACAGAATTTGATAATTAGCTTTTCCCTAGAAATGAAATGCGTTGAAGTGATAAAGTTATGAATGTGCATGTCCCCTTTAAAGTTTGATTTGAGCATAGGTAATCTATATTATGATTTAAATGTGAATTTTACTTGGATTTCATACTACATTATGATTTTCTCTTCTCACTATGGTTTATATGAAGGTTATGAAGTGGGTCAAGACATAATTATATTTATTTATATGAATTTTATAAGATTATGGCTATGACATAAATGTGATCACATGAATGTCAATGATTAAGGCTCATTAAGCAATTATGGGTGTTTACACCACTATGTTTAGGGAGCATTGATTGAGGTTTAAGGTAGTGTGGGTTATCCCTAAGGGTCCATACTTATTTTTCAACAAGGTGCTCCAAATGAGCTATTCCTATGCATGAAAAGTATCAATTGAAGTATCTTTTGGCTTTTTAGCCTAAGTATGCATGATTATGAATAATGTGATTTGGCCTTTAAGTCTTAGTATGCGTGAAATGATTTGGAAGTCTTATGCCTCCTTTACAAGCATGTATGTATATACATTCTAGTGGGATTATGACCTAGCATCAATAAGATCGGAGGCAGAGTGGTTGTCACGTCCTAAGCCTAAGGCCTAGACTTGACACGACGAATACGGAACCCGAAGGAATCCCAATCAAGCCTCTTAACTTGTCATTGCACATCCTTGATCATAGAAGCATATAAAAGGCATAAAGTAAGCAAAAAGAGGAAGGGGCTAAGGGATATCTTGTCAAAACATCAACATCAAGGACAAGGAGTCATAGCTCATATGATAAATACACAATTCATCCAAAAAACACCTCTAAATATATATATAGAGCGAACATAAGTTAGTGTCTCAGTACATAGAAAATAATAACATAGACTAAGGTACCCAAAATGGACGACTCACCAACAAACTCAGAATAGCACCGACTAGCCACATGGAGGAGGAGGAGGATCAACTTGACCACTAGTTCCTACATGGTGATATCATATAGACAAGGGTATACGTTAGTAAGTTTGAATGTACTAAGTAGGATGCAATACAATAAGAATTAGGTATCATAGTCAAAATACACGATATTAAGCAATAAACATAATATAAAATATGCCATGTATGATCAATGCTTAAGTAAAAACATGCTAAGTAACTCATGCTTGTATAGGATATCATATGTGAAGAAGAGACCAAGCTAGATTTCCAAATGTACAACCCTTTTGTAGGTTAGTGATGATGTTGTCCCATGACTTAGGTGGATGAGTACTAACCCTCATCTAGGTTGGTGATAATGCCCTCCCCCCAAGGTGGATGAGTGCTAACCCTCATCTAGGTTGATGAGTACTAACCCCCATCTAGGTTAGTGATGATGTCGCCCCATTACTTAAGTTGATGAGTACTAACCTTCATCTAGGTTGATGAGTACTAACCCCCATCTAGGTTAGTGATGATGTCTCCCCATCACTAGGTGGAGAAGTGCAAGCCCTTCATTAGGTTATCTGGGAGCTTAGAACCACTAGATTGGGCATGGTTGAGTTCTACAATTTACACAGGACTCATCATATGGTCTAATGCAACACTTCATAGAGGAATAATCATATCTAGAAGCTTATTTCATCATCATAACATCATTCATATCATATCTCATGCTTAGGACCTTTAATTCCTCAAGATACCATAACTGGACATTTTATCAAACACTTTAGAGGGGTATAGTGGGGTTAAAAGACCATGCAATTTAGAGATGAAACCATGCAAGAAAATATATTATAAAACCATCAATCAACACCTTGCAACACCCCCAACACGTTCACATCAATACCTCTCATCAAAACTTACAATAGATCCAAGATATATAACTCACAACATAGCAAAATAGTCACAACTTTCTATAGCTTTAACATAGTTCATAAACATGTCATACTAGTAACCAATTTGTGAACTCAACTTTAAATCATGCAATTTAAGAGAAAAGAAGCTTTGGTATCATGGGTGAAAGGAACCCATGAAAGAAACCCACATATCTTAGGTCTAGAGTTGCTTGGAATGGAGATTGGGAAGAATGGAGTCTTGGAAATGATCTTTGAGTCCAATCTTGTTCTTGGGTTTCCTTGAAATTGAATTGGGGCTTGATGGAGACTTTTGAGAGAATTCAGAGTATATTTGAGATAAGAGTAATGATTTTGATCCATTTAAAATATTTTTTAGGTCTTTTAGGAAGGTTAAGATAGCATTGGAATTCTAAAAAGTGCATTAGAGTAATTAAAATTTACGGAGATGCCATAAGTGAACATATGAAAAAATTGGCAAAGTGTCATCTCACTAGAGGCTTCACTGGCTGTATGGCACTCCACAGGTCATGTGGAGTGCCCATGTGAAGTTCCTTAGTGAAAAAAAATAATGGAAGTTGGAAAATTTGGAAAAATTGATGTCTCATCTCTTTGACGGACTGCTTCACGGACAGTGTACTAGTCCATCCCACCTAACTTAGACAAAACAATGTTCCAGTCCACTGCACGTCCAAGTGCTATAGGCTGTCCTACTCCACATGGCCCATCAAGAGTGCTCGTAGCACCACTTTGGCCATAGTTTCCCTAATTTTCAACAAGCTCCCTTTGGCACACCTTGTGGCCATCCCCACGGTCAGTGGTGAGACACATGGCCTGTACCACTAGCTGTACCACATTTCTTAATACAAAAAATGGCCTTTTTTGACCCCAACGGTCTTACAAGGCCTGTCAAAGGCCACACTGGCAGTCAAACAATCCGTGTGACAACACTGCACGGGAGGGCCTTATGAAAACGATCATAACTCCTTCATCCGATCTCTAAATAAGGTGAAACCAAGTGCTTTGCGAAACTAAGTCAAAAGACTTTCATTTGACATGTTATGGGATACCTAGTTAAAAATGTGCTAAGAGTTATACAATTGACCCTTATATGAAACAACACCCAAAACTCAACTTGAAGGTAAGTCTTGAACTCATTTAGCTACTAGGAGTCTCCCATGAATCTAGTATACCCCCAACCTAACCAAATGAGGTTGTAAACATGGATATAAAGAGCATAAAGTTACAGTGTGTCACAATATGTCCCCCTTGGGAACATTCATCCCCGAATGTCAAAGAAACGTACCCAAGGAATCAGTTATGAAGTCTTTAGCCCAAACATAAATGGAACAATGCATATAAACATGATTTCCAAGAAAATTTCAACATGTACATCAAAATTGAAATAATATTATTAACATGAATGCATGCAATGACATAAGGGCCAAAACTTGAGACTCAAAATTATAAAAAAGGACTTGACATGTCATCATAATCTGGAATAGAATGAAAGAGATACAGATATTGCTTCTCCGTGCCCGCGCTAGCTCCATTAGAAACATATACAAATGGATGACTCTTCCAAAGGGGCCTTGACGAACACCATATCCTCATTAACCAACTTTTCCACTCATCCATCCAACTTCTCCACTGGAACCTTCCTTTAAGCCAACTTGTCCTCCATATCACCCACAATTTCAAGGAGTGGTATAGCACTAGAGTCACCAACATATCCCATCCACCTAGAAGCATAAAGAACGGACAAACCATATCTACAACCATAGGCAATCCCAAACTTATGCAACCTTATCGAGCTCCCTCTGCAATCTATAAGGACTCACAATTCTTAATTCAATTGTCAACCTTAAACATACCTAGTCCACTTGGTACCACAACCACCATGTCCCACTTGGGAGACAGCCTCCACTCTATCATTTTCTCACCCTAAACTTCTAACTCTAACAAGGCGGAATCAAGGGATTGCCTAATCTAGACCTCTTAACCCAAGAAGATTCGAATTCAGCAAGGACACTATACTATCATTCCCAACTTCCCTTATCCTACTTCCAACCTAGCCAACCAATGGACCCCACTAGTCTCCTCTTTGCCACCATTTTCGACATATGCTAAGCTAGCCATAGTCAACCTACTTAGAGCACCAACCATAATGCTATCCTTACCCAAAAACATCTAAAGCACACTCATATCGTAATGCTTCAAGAATTCTAACCACCTTCTTGTTATTCACAAAGCACACTTATCATCTTTTAGTAAACAACCTCTCATCCTCCAAGACTCGCAACACTACCCCCAAACAATTCACAAGCTCTACACAATTCAATACCTCATTACTAGAGACCACCACAAACATATAAAGGTAGGGCTTTAAGACCCTATCCCTAGATATCCATACACATAGCCAATGCATACATCAAACAATCTCTATGAAGACATAACATGCATGCAACTATTCCATCTCAAGTATAACACCACAAACCACCACACCAACTCTAAAAAGTCATAAGGCAAAATCTAATTCAAGATGAACATGGATTAACACTTATGGACTTTCTAGCAACAAAAAAGAATAAAGAGAGAAAAAATGACACACCGGCCCCAACAATGCACAATAATCAAAGATAAGGAAACTTCAACTTACTTGTAATAACATCGGGGACTTCTTGCCTCCCTTAAAGAGCATAGATATGATTATGCCTTGGAGAACCCCCTCTCTCAACTTTACCATCTTTACCTTTGTTGAAATACCGAAGGCATTCAAACTTTTTTGTGAACCATCTCACCATAACTAAAACAAGTGTTAGTTAACCTCAAGCATGGGCCCCCATGACCAACACCACACTTTGGACACCCAACATCCGGAGCCACAGCTTAAGCCCCTCGGGACCTTGGGAAGTCATTAGCAAATCCCACCTTAGAATCATGAGAAGACCCTTGGCCATTATGAGACTGGCCACGCTTTTGGAACTTACCCTCAAAATGGCCCCTCTTGGCCTCATGCTCTCTTCTCTTCCTCAATTTCTCCTTCTCCATTTATTCGACATATGTCATTAGTCAAGACAAGTCTATGTCACCAGTTAGCAAAGCGGACTGACATTTCTTCACTAACCAAATCGTAGACCCCCATCACAAACTTATTCATCCGAGATCTAGGATCGTCCACCAAATGAGGAGAATACTTTGAAAGTTGATTAAACTTGAGGGCATACTTTCTCGCACTTATAGCACCTTGTTTCAAGTTCATAAACTCCACCAACTTTGCTTCCCTAAGCTCAAGGTAGAAAAACCAATTGAGAAAAGCCAATTTGAACTCTTCTCAAAGTATCACATAACTATTTCCCTTCTTCCCCTTCCATAAATCATACCAAATTTAGGCTACCACCTTGAGTTGGTATGTCGCCAACTTAGGCTTTGCATTTGGCCTAACACCCATGATATTCAAGATTTTGTAGACCTCATTAATGAACTCTTGTTGGTCTTCCTCCACCATTGACCCATAGAAAATCAAAGAATTCATCCCTATGAAGTTTATTATCCTAGTTTCTGAAGTAGTAGCATGAGGACCTCGAGCCCCTTGGTTGACTTGATTGGCCCTAACTTAGGTAAACATAGTAAGAGTAGCCTGTACCTTACCATTAGTAGGTTGCTCCTCGGGAGTTTGGGCCTTCTTCCTCAAGTGTTAGGCGTGATCTGGCATAGCAATGAACAGTCGTTAGGGGGGGAAACTTACCACAATTCTGCAACATAACTTAGCACACAAAGAAGGGAAACATATCCTAAACCGTCTCATTGCCTCTTATTCATAGTCATGGCATGCTTCACAACCATGAATAGGACTCTAATCGTCATAGTGTGTTAGACTCCGAGGATCTATCAAACTAGTGATTTGATACCAAGTTTGTCACATCTCAAGCCTAGGGCCTCGACGTGACACGAATGGGAAACCTAAAGGAACCCAAATTAAGCCTCTTAACTTGTCATTACACATCCTTAGTCGTGGAAGCATATAAAATTCATAAAGTAAGAAAAAAGAATAAGGGGCTAAGGGATAGCTTTTCAAAACATCAACATCAAGTACAAGGAGTCATAGCTCATATCATAAATACACAACTCGTCCAACAATCACCTTTAAATACACAGATAGAGCGGGGACAAGACAAATTTACCGGGCTCACCCTTATAGTCAATAGAACAAAAGATAGTGTCTCAATACATAGAAAATAGCAACATAGACTAAGGTCCGCAAAATGGAGGACTCACCAACAAACTTTGAATAGCATCGAGTAGCCACGTGGAGGAGAAGATGATTAACTTGAGCACCAATTCCTACATGGTGATATCATGTAGGCAAGAGTATGCATTAGTACCTTTGAATTTACTAAATATGTAGGATGTAATGCAATAAGAATTAGGTATCATAGTCAAAATGCACGATATTAAGCAATAGACATAATGTATAATATGCCATGTATGATCAATGCTTTAGTAAAACATGCTTAAGTAACTCATGCTTGTATAGGATATCATACGTGAAGAAGAGACCAAGCTAGATTTCCAAATGTACAACCCTTTTGTAGGTTAGTGATGATGTTGTCCCATGACTTAGGTGGATGAGTACTAACCCTCATCTAGGTTGGTGATAATGCCCTCCCCCCCAAGGTTGATGAGTGCTAACCCTCATCTAGGTTGATGAGTACTAACCCTCATCTAGGTTAGTGATGATGCCACCTCATCATATAGGTTGATGAGTACTAACTCTTATCTAGGTTGATGAGTACTAACCCCCATCTAGGTTAGTGATGATGCCGCCCTATCACTTGGTGGAGAAGTACAAACCTTTTACTAAGTTATCTAGACATGTAGACCCCCCAGATTGGGCATAGTCGAGTTCTATACTTTACACATGTTTCATCATATAGTCTAATGGAACACTTCATATTGGAATAATCATATACATAAGCTCATTTAAGCATAATAACATCATTCATATCACAGCTCATGCTTCGGATCTTTAATTCCTCAAGAAACCATAAGCAAACATTTTATCAAACACTTTGCTTGTGTGTAGCGGAGGTAAAAGACCATTCAATTTAGAGATGAAATCATGAAAGAAAATCTATTGCAAAATCATAAATCAACACATTGCAATACCCCCAAGATATTCACAACAAAACTCCTCATCAAAACTTACAATAAATCGAAGATATATAGCTCACAACATAGCAAAATAATTACAATTTTTACATAGCTTTAACATAGTTGATAAACATGTTCATACTAGTAAACCTATTTGTAAACTCAAATTTAAATCATGCAATTTAGGAGCAAGGAAGCTTGGGTATCATGGGTGAAATCAACCCATGAATGAACCCCACATACCTTAGGTTGAGTTGCTTAGAATTGAAATTTGAAAGAATGGAGGCTTGGAAATGATCTTTGAATCAATTTGTTCTTGGGTTTCCTTGAAATTGAATTGGGGCTTGATGAAGGCTTTTGAGAGAACTGAGAGTGTATTTGAGTTGATAGCAATGAGTTTGATCCATTTGAAATATTGTTTAGGTCTTTTAGGAAGGTCAAATTAGCATTAGATGTCTAAAAATGGCATTAGAGTAATTAAAATTTATGGAGATGCCATAAGTGAACAAATGGAAAAATTGGCAAAGTATTACCTCACTGGAGACTTCACTGGCCCCGTGGCACTCCACGGGTCATGTGAAGTGCCTATATGAAGTGCCTTAGTGAAAAAAAATGGAAGTTGGGTAACTTGGAAAAATTTAAGTCTCGTCACTTTGACAGACTGCTTCACAGACCATGTGGCATTACATGCACCATGCACTGGTCTGTCCCACCTCACTTAGAAAAAAATCATGTTGTAGGCCACCATGTATACAACTTCCATGGGCCATCCCACTCCACAGGGCCCATCAATAGTGCCCGTGGCACCACCCTTAGCTATATGTTATCCAATTTTCAATAATCTCCCTTTGACATACCTTGTAGCCATCACCACGATCAATGGTGAGCCACAGGGCCCTTACCATTGGCTGTGAAACTTTCCTTAGTGCAAAAAATAGCCTTTTTCAACCATAGATTTCATAAATAGCCCGTCAAAGGCCACACTGGCCGTCAAACAGTCCGTGTGTCAACATTGCATCGGAGAGCCTCACGAAAATGATCATAACTCCTTCATCTGACCTCGGAATTAGGTAAAACCAAGTGCATTTCAAAGTTAACTTAAAGGGATTTTATTTGACATATTGTGGGCTACCTAGTTCTAAATTTTCTAAGAGTTATGCTAGTTTAAAGTTGACCCTTGAATGAAACAACACCCAAAACTTAGCTTGGAGGTAAGTCTTGAACTCCTTTAGGTAGTAAGAGTCTCCCATGAATCTAGTACACCCACAACTTAACCAAATAAGGCTTGAAACATGGATATACTAGAGCATAAATTTACGAGGTGTCATAGTGGGTTATCCCTAAGGGTCCATACTCCTTTCTCTTGAACTATGTGCCTAACATAGGTATATGTTTATGCCTCTATGGGAAAGAAGAAGGATGTTAACGATCTACTTTTGGCAAGTAGGTCACCTCTTTATCCATTATGGAGAAGATAATGGAGTCCCAAATTATAGATCACTTGGTTTGATGTCGGTGAGAGTCCCATCCTCAAAATATATGAAGTATTTTTGCATTCATGCATCATGCACCTCATGGCATATTGATATAAGCTATTAACGTGGTATATGATTCTTTCTATATATATGGCCATGTCATCAAACATTAAATGCAGGTTTAATGAATTCATGTGCATTGCATACGTGCATACATAATACATTTAAACATACTAACACATACTTTTGCCAAAATGATCTAACCATGTAGGGACCGAGGACTACCTTCGTCCATCATACGATGGTTACATTGGATCTTGAGATTTTCTTGTTATGGTTAGTTCTATCTTCCAAAGACCCACCACCATTCCTCTACCTATGGTCCTCTTGTGTATATTATTTATTTTTTGGGTGAGCTCAGGATATGTCTTGTCCTACATCCTATCTTATGACCAAAAGCATTGTTGGATATGTTGTAAACTCTTTTATGTTAATATGCCAAGTGTTGTATTCAGAGATTTTTATGGTAATGGATACCTATCGGTTGTTGTTATATGGATTTGCAATGTGTATTATGATATGCTTATATGTTATGATGTGAAAGATCTTAAGTACCAAATGGCCCCCATAAAGTAAGTCATGCTCACCCCCCCATACTATTATGTACTACGTATTATGTGAATGCTTTATACTCCCTTTCTCTATGAAATCTCCATAACATAAGTCCTATTTTCCCATCCCTTAGAACTATGTGTTTTCTATTCATTTATGCTTCCAAACCGATGATGTGTGAATGTATGCTATGAGGTTTTTTGGGGGACTCTCGGGTTTCCATTCACCAAGTCACTCCTAGGCCCTATGTCCAGGTCATGATAATAGAGAACTATAGTTTGTTAAACAAATCAAAACTCATAACAAGTAGTAAGCATGTACGGAGAATCACCAAACCCTAACTTAACCAACAAAAGTGATGTGTAATGATACTGAATGATAGTAATGGAGAAGTCCATATAACAATTGTCACTGGACTGGGATATAGTGTTGTACCTGGGTGCAAGGCCCTAATAATTATGATTGTACAACCATTGGGGCCTTATATGCCCTGAAGGTACACCCATGCCCAATCTAATAAGCCGAATGATAATGGAACCCAACCCTCAATATCACATGATCAAGGTATCTATAATTGTGTAGATACATAGGTAATTAAACGGGTCCTTGAATTAAAGTACTATATCATCTTAGGAAATGACACTCAAACCTAGCGATTCAATATATATAATGGTGGGATGTAACTCCCATGCGATAAAAAATATCCCCAACATAATCAATATAGTTCCAAACTAGAAATGTAATCGATGGGGTCTCCAACCCATAATATCAACTCATCGTCAACCTTCAAAATTGATATTTAGGACTCAAAACTCATGAACACTGCAACCTAGACATGGACCAACAGGAGCATCACACAGGACACAGACTATTGGACATGGACACCAGCTCTTGGAGCCTAGAGAGCGTCATCAAGGACTAAAGCATAGGTATGGTTACATGACCTCTAAAGTCATATCATCTCTCAAGACAAGAATCAAACAACCTGACCAAGTATAACCATCACCTCCTTTAGACAATAACAGGTAACCCTAGTCATAGGTAAGAAGAACTAGTGCACAATAACTAATAGTAATATACAAAAGTGTATATGTCACAGGTCAGAGTAGAGTTAGGCTCAACAAGTCCAAGTATGCCACAGTCTAGCCAACCATAAATAATCTAGATTAAAGCATTGGCAACCATAGTTATATCATAAGTATCTACAACAATCAAGCCCAATGGAGTCATATCTATACCATAACTAAGCCATATATGGCATATAATTTACGAACAACCTCACAAACACCTTATGTAACATTATATCATGCACTAACACAGATAAATAATAGGTTAAATTCCATACCTTCCCTAAGGAATTAGCCCATATTCGACTTTTACTAGGTCTTCCTGTAGTACACAATGCCAAAACCTAGCTGCTATGAAAGTTATTGCTATTACTGTCATCAGCTGCAGGGTCTAACCCTATAACATTGTAAGGACCCAGACTTTGTATGAAAACTTTGGAGCTTGAAAATTTTGTTTTGGAAAGTTTTGGACCAAGATGATGCTTCATGAAAGCCTTTACGATCCATGTGGTTCTATATGGACCATATGAAGCCTCCTTGAGGTGGCCCTTGGCCTTATGTGGGGTGTGAGGACATTGGTGAGGAGTTTAAGACCAAGGCATGCCATACATAGACCCCACACAGACCGTGTAAGATCATATAGACCATGTGGTGGACCGTATAGTAGCCTTGGGCTTGAGTCTCCATAGCTTTGAGCCTAAGTGAAGTGGTACAACCAAGTATACGGTTCATATGGAGTGGTATGGCCTGTATGGCCTTCTAAATAGGTTCCAGATTGAAATTACTCTATTCATTGGATCACCATCTTGGAACTTCATCATGGAGAAACATTTCTAAGTGGAATGGGATGGAGGAGGCACAAGTACCATATGTCTTGGTACGGTCAATACCACCCTTCGTATGGATGCCTATATAAATATTTTCTAAGTACAGGATTACCATGTCGGACCTCTATCAATTGAAAATTTTCTGTGTAAGACCATGGACCATGTATATGGTTTGTATGACCTATCACGGATCGTATGGGTCCTCTTTGAGACAAAAATTCAATTTTTCAACTTGTTTTATTAATGATGTTTTCATAATTATGATTGATTATATGGGTCTTTTTTGACCTTCTATGATACCTAAAGACTTTCAAATGACCTATACTTTATTACTCTCATTCAAATTGATCCTCACACTTCAAATTCTCTCAAGTCACTCTTAAGAACCCTCTCAAAGGACTCTTATGTATCTAGGCTTGGTAATCAAGGAAAGACTAATTATTATTCAAATTTCTTCTTTAATATTGTTCATTAGCTAAGCTATGTGGGAATAATTCTTGGTCCCTTTCAACCAGGAAGATCCAAACTCTATACTCGATTTCATGTAATTTTAGATACTTTAAATTTGAGTTTTCAATATTATTGTTTATTCAATTCAGTTGAAGTATGGGTTATGCTTTATTGATGATCTTAAGTTGATTTAAGCCCTAATATGATAAATTGCATTGAACTTATGTAGTTATAAAGGTGCATGTCCCCTTTAAAGATTGATTTGTGCATGGGTAATCCATTTTATTATTAAAATATGAATTTTACTTATGTCTTTACTTAAATTTCATATGTATTGGATTGTTTCACCATATTGTTAAGTGAATGAGCTATTCCTATGCATGAGAAGCATTACTATTAACTAAGATTTGACTTTTTATCCCAAGTATGAATGATTGTGAAATATATTTAGCTTTTAAGACTAAGTGTGGATTGAATGGATTTGAAATAACTATTGCCTCTTTTGAAAGTATACATACATACATATATATATATATATAAATATTCTCGTGGGATATTTTGACTTAGTAATGATGGATTAGGAGCGTCAGGGCTATCCCCAAGGGTCCTCTCTCTTTTCTTGAACTTTATGCCAGCGTAGAATGGTAGCTATTACCGAAATGACCAAGTCATATGGAATGGTTTCACACTGCTACGATATGATATGCTATTAGAAATTCTTCTAAAATAATTGGGTCGTAATGAAAGTGTGCATCCATCAAAATGATTGGGTCGTAAGGTGTGATGTAGATTACCCTTGGTAAGTAATCTTCTCCTACTTATTGGAGGTCTTCATTGGACTAATTTATGTAATAGTTTACATAAGTTTGATTTGTTGGTTATAGTCCATCCCCATCATATATAAGCACTAATGCATTTCATGCATCATGAGTTTCATTGCATATTGTTATACAACTCTTGTTTGGATATGTATATCTCTTTCTACATTATGTGCCCTTATCATCTAACATTGAATGCAAGTTTCATAAGTCATATGCACTGCATGACCGCATACTTAGTACATTCAAATGTACTAACATATACTTTTTGCGTATATGATCTAACCATGTAGAGACTGAGGACTACCTTCATCCATCGTACGAAAGTTATCTTGGATCTTAAGATTACTTGTTGGGGTGAGTCATATATTCCAAGGACTAACCATCATTTATCTACCTATAGTGGTTTTGTTTATGTTATTTACTTGAGGGTGAGCTCAGGGTATGTCTTTGATCCTATCCTCTCTTATGACTAGAGACACTCTTGGATATCTTGAAACTCTTTTACATTTTATGCTAGGTGTTGTATTTGGATATTTTTCTTATGGATATGGTTACATATTGGTTACTATTATGTCAATTAGCTATGAATATTAATATATGTCTATATGTTACGATGTGGAAGATCCTAAGTCTTGAATTTTCCCCCATGGAGTAAGTCATAATTACCAGCCCCTTAATATTTATGTACTACATATTATGTGAATCCATGTTACTCTTTTTCCCTATGACATCCCAATAGTGTTAGTCCTATATACTCGTCCTTTATAACTATGTGTTTACTATTCAAATACACTTCTAAACCGATGATGTGAATATAGATACTTTGATGCTTGTTTGAAGACTCTTGGGTTCCTATTCCTAGGTCTGGGTTGTGATAAGCTTGCTATTAGAGAACTTTATTTGTAAATGATCCTTGGAGTCCAATATATTGCGTCAAGTAGAGTCCTATTCATGGGTCGGGAGTGCACTATGCTTATGAGTGGGAAGCTATGATGATGTTCTAGGACGTGTCTCATTTATCCATGTCCTATTTTATGTTTTGGGTCACAAGTTTAGTTCCTTATCCTGATGGTATTCTTGCTGCATTACAGAATATGCCTTTATGAAGAGATCCCCTATAGAGATCGGCCTCGGCTTGTGCAGACCAAGTTTCTCAAGGTCCTTTCAAAGAGCCTATATCTAATGGTCAATTCCTTATAACCTTTGTTATGCTTGCACAAGTGGTGACCTCTTAGACTAGGTAGGCTAATCTTCCTCTGGATCCCACTCCAGCTTCTAAGGTAAGGGATTTTACCAAGATGAGTTTTATGGGAAGGCTGATGAGTATACTTAAGAGTTCATTGATGAGCTCGCTAAGGTGTTGACTATTATGGGGGTCACATCTGATGATAGTACTGAGTCACTACGTATTAGTTGAATGATGTAGCTCAAATGTGGTATACTTAATGGTTGATGGAGAGGGCTTATGGCAATGCTATTAACTCGAAAGAATTCAAGTTTTTATTTCTAGATCATTTGTACCACTTGAGCTTAGGGAAGCCAAGATGACAAAGTTTATCAACCTCAAACTAGATTGTATGAGTGTGAGGGACTATGCCCTCAAGTTCACAAAGCTCTCCAAGTGTGCTCCTATACTTGTGGCTGACCATCGTACAAGAATGCAAAAGTTTATCTCTTGTGTCTTTGATTTGGATGTGAAGGAATGTCATACGACTATGCTTATTTGGGATATGGTTATCTCCAAGCTCATGGAATATGCTGAACAGATTGAAGGGGAAAATCCCATAGAGAAGAGAGTGCATAATCCTAAGAGGGCCCATTATGATGGTGGGTTTTCCAACTCCAAAGGTGGTGGTTATGGTCATTTCCAATAGGGCTAAAGTTCTATTTCTCAATTTACAAATGGTAGGGTCCCTCCTCCCAAGGGACCAGTTTATAGTGGTCTATTATTCCTTAATGTGACAAGTATGGTAAGAATTACATCTTGACTTGTTGGATTTAATGTGGTGGATTTTGATGTTGTACTTGGGATGGAATAGTTGTATGCTTGTTATGTCTCCATTGATGGTAAGACCCATAGAGTTAGAATCCAACAACCTAATGAACCCATCATTTTGTGGGAGGTTGTCAAGTGGTAGCAAAAGAGGTTGGTCCATTCTTGACTTAAGGTTCAATTGATCTTTAAGGTTTGCCCCATGTTCTTATTACATAGAGTCTTGCCTTGTGATCTTGGTTGAACTTAGCTTATTGGGTTGGAGGTCTTGTGATGGTTTGGCTACTTGCATAGCATGCTTCTAATGAGTATAGAACCTATAAGGTTATAATATGTTAGTTACGAATAGATGATCTATTCCGTCAACTACAATGGGATAATCACTTCTCTAAGATTAATCTTTTGTTTAGGTGTTGTCCCTAAGTGTGCATGAAGGTAGGTGATATACCTAGGTGTATTTGTTTATTAAAAGTTAGTATTATTGATATTGGTAGAGTTGTTTGGTTGACTTATGCACTGGTAGTGTTTGCGGGTTTCTTGATTAGGGTCTTAAAACATTACCTTGATATATTTTGGTGCTCTCTAGTGATAAAGGATTATGATATGAGTGTGCATTAGTTTTCCCGGTAAGGCTAGTGTTGTGGTCGGTGCCCTAAGTAGCCTAGTGTGAGTTGATGATGATGTCAAAGAGGTGATTAGGCAGGTCTATTGGTTGGCTAGATTGGGGGTTTAGGTTGGAGGAAGTTGAGCATGGTGGTGTGGCATTCTTGATGGTTCTATATATTCTTTAGTTCAGAGGTCTAGATTAGGCACGACCTTGATTTTTCCTTGTTATAGTTGGAAGTTTTGGGTGAGAAGATAATACAGTGGAGGGTGTATCTCAAAGGGGGGAGATGGTAGTTTATGGTACCAAGTGGGTTAGGTGTGCGTATGTTTTATAATTGAGTTATGGTTATGAGTCCTTATAGGATGAAGAGGGAAGTTGGTAAGGTTGCATAAGTTTGGGGGTTTCCTATGTATAGGGGTTTGGTTAGTTTGGTTCTTCATACCTCTAGGTTGATGGGATGTGTTGGTGACTCTAGTGCTATAGCACTCCTTGAGATTGTGGTGATATGGAGGATATGTTGGCTTAAGAGAAGGTCCCGGTGGATGTGTTGGATGGATGAGTGGAGAAATTGACTGATAATGATATAGTATTCATCAAGGCCCTTCGGAAGAGTCATCTATTCATATGTGTTTCTCGTAGAGCCAGTATGGGAATGGAGAAGTAATATCCATATTTCTTTTATTCTATTCAATCTTATGATGACATGTCAAGTCCTTTCTATGATTGCAAGTCTTATGTTTCAGCCCCTATGTCATTCATATGCATTCATGTTTAAGTTGGCAAGTATATGATTATTTTACACTTATGTTGAGATTCTGAAAATGGTATTTTAAAGTGTATTGTTCCATTTTTGTTGGGGCTGATCTCTTTATGAATACTCTTCTCTTGTACATTTCTTTAACATTCGGGGACGAATGTTCCCAATGGGGAGATATTGAAATGACCTAAAGAGTGCACAAAAATGTGCCTCAAAAATGCCTAGAATCGTAATTTCCATATATCTCAAAATCCTTGCATGACATCAAAAGTCTGATTTCATATTCTTGTTCAGGGGGAAAAATTGAGTGGGAGATGGGTCTAACCCAAATTTTATTGCAATCGTAGCAAAATCTGAATTTTCAAAGTGAGCTGAAAAATAATGTAAGTGCGCGTTCCTTCGGTGACATGCACTAGTGTTAAAATTATCGTGAATTTTGACTTTGGTCCAAGATTTTTAAGTATTGGGCCTAAGTGTTCCCACATGTGAAAATATGTATACCTAGCAAGTATTTGACTCGCCTATATTACTCAAAATGTTTAACTATCTCTCCCTTAGTCCCAATTCCCTTGTTTATGCTTATATCTTACTGTCATTTTTTAAATTAACTTTTGCGACCAAAGATGTCTAATAATATGCAAAGAGGCTTGTTTGGGGTTCCTTCGAGTTCCCTATTTGCCAGTCACGTCTAGGCCCTAGGCTTGGGTTGTGACAAAGATAGTATCTAAGCACTAGGTTGATAGATCCTCAGAGTCCAACATACCGCGTCGACTAGAGTCTTATTCATGGTTGTGTTGTGCACCACAACTATGAGTAGGAGGCTATATGATGTTTTAGGAAAAGCTTCTCTGCTTTATATTCTAAGTCATGCTATAGAGTTGGAGCATGTTTTCCCCTTAATGATTGTTCTTTACTACTCTAAATCATGCCTAACATAAGAGGAAGAAAATACCACGCTCTCGTGGAACAATTGGCTCCTGATGGATTTTGGAATGCTCTCATCATGCTTGCTCAAGTTGTGGCTAATCAAGCCGACCAAGTGGCCTAAGCCCCTCATGCTCCTACTCTGGCATCTTGGGTGAGAGACTTCATGAGGATGAACCTGACAGAATTCTATGGGTCAAAGGTGGATGAGGACCCATAAGAGTTTAGTGATGAGATTTACAAGGTATTGGCTATAATGGTTGTGAGATCGGAATAGATGGTAGAGCTGGTGGCTTACCAACTCAAAGGAGTAGCACAAACATGGTTTAATCAAAGGAAGGAATAGAAGGGGGTTGACAATGTGGTTCTATAGGAGGAGTTCAAGGTTGCTTTTCTTAATCAATTTTTCTCTCTTGAGCATAGGGATGCCCAGATGGTGTAGTTCATGAATTTGAATAATGGTTTTATAAGTGTGAGGGGTATTCCCTCAAGTTCAACTAACTTTTTAAGTATTCTCCCTAATTGGTGGGTGATCCAAGGTCTAGGATGAACAAGTTTATAATGGGTGTCTCTAATTTGGTGAGTGAGGAATGTCGGTCCGCTTTGTTGATTAGTGACATCAACTTTTCCTAGTTGATGACATATACCCAATAATCAGAAGGGAAAATTTGAGAAAGAGGAGAAGTGAGGGGTCCTACATGGCTCGATTTGAGGGTATATTTCAAGGTTATGAGTTTGACCATCCTCCAAATGAGAGGGTTGTCAAGAGTAGAGTAGGCAACCACCAACAATCTATGTGATGGTTTTGGTGGACAAGCTCCTCCTATATGAGACAAGTGTGGTGAGTGCCACCATGGAGATTGCTTAGCCAGATTGAGTATGTGTTTTGGAGTTGATGGAATGGATCATAAGATGAGACATTGTCCATGGGTCCCCATGAACTATAAGGATAGTCATCGGCATTCTCAACCATACCCTTCTAGGAGTCACTAGGTTGTGCATGGTGCTCCAAAGGCATGCTGAAGGTTTTCATTATTTTTTTCATTATTCTTATGGTTGCTAGAGGACTTCTTGCATGTCCAGAGTTGTGATGTGAACCTTTGCTGTCTATCTCTTCGTTGAGTATATGGTTTCTAGAAAGTCCATAAGCATTGATCCATATTCATATTTCATTGGGTCTTGCCTCGTGTTTTCTTAGATTTGATGTGGTGGATTTTGATGTTGTACTTTGGATGGAATAGTTGCATGGATGTTGGGTCTCCATGGGTGGTAGGACCTATAGAGTTAGAATCTGATTCCCTAATGAACCCGTCTTTGAGTGGGAGGTTGTCAAGTGATAGCAAAATAGGTAGGTCCATTCTTGACTTAAGGTTCAATTGATCTTTAAGGGTTACCCCATGTTCTTATTATATGGAGTCTTGTCTTATGATCTTGGTTGAGCTTAGCTTGTTCGTTTGGAGGTCTTGGGATGGTTTAGCTACTTGCATGGCATGCTTCCAATGAGTGTAGAATCTGCCAGGTTGTAATATAATGGTTAAGAATAGATGGTCTATTTGGTTAACTACAATGGTTCATGACCCAAGCCTAGGACCTAGACATGACCGGCAAATGAGGAATCCAAAGGAACCCCAAAGAAGCCTCATAGCGTATCATTACACATCCTTGGTCTCGAAAGAAATATAAAACAACATAAGAAACATGAACAAGGGGAATTAGAAGTATGGGGAGAGAGAGAGTTTAATATTTAAATAACATAGATGACTCAAAGCTCAAACATAATATATAACTTGTCCAACACCACCACTAAACATAGATACTTAGCGGGGGCCAAGACAAAGCAACCAGGATCACCCTCATGGTCATAAGTATACAATAAATAAAAGAGAGTATTAATACGTAATATAAGAGAATAGTTAATGTCCTCGGAATAGAGGATTCACTAAAGGCTAACTTGAACAATCTATCTAGCCACGAGTAAAATCAATAAGAGCTCTGATTCCTCCATGGTAACATCATGTTGGCATAGAGTATGCATTAGTACGTTTGAATGTACTAAGTATGTGGGATAAAATGCTAACAAAAGAAAGTAAACATAATCAAAATGCATTATTGCAAGAAAATGATAGTTATAACATCAATATGGCATGCGTGCTCAATGCTCAAGGTAAAGTATACTTGTAAATCATGATCAAGGAATAAAAACTGAATATGAGAAATATGCTCAAACCCCTTTGTACCAACCTTCATGGAATGGGCCAAATGACCCCTATTCACCATACTATATAAACGTTTTGGAGAGTGTTATCAATACCCCTACTGTATGACATAGTCTTTTTGGTGGGTAGTATAAGATATTCCCTGCTTTACGATATTATTTTTTGGATAGAAATCGTGATGCATTCAGTCTTTTTGGTGGGTAGTATAAGACTTTCCCTGCTTTATGATATTATCTTTTGGATAGAAATCGTGATACATTCTATCTTATGGTATGATGGACTTTTCAATAGAATGTTTGCACCTTATGATATGATCTTTTTAGTGGGAGCTTTAACTCTTTCTACATTACGGCATGGCCTTTTTGGTGGAATGTCCATACCTTCAGATATAATCTTTTCTAGCCTTTTTGGTGGAATGTCTATACCTTGCAATATAATCTTTTTGATAGGAACCATGATACATTCTATCTTACGGCATAGCCTTTTCAATAGAATGTCCACACATTACGATATGATCTTTGTGGTGGGAGCTTTTAGTCTTTCTACCTTATGGAATGGCCTTTACAGTGGGATGTCCATAACTTACAATATAATCTTTTCAGTAGGCACAATTAGATATTCTACCTTATGGCATAGCCTTTTTGGTAGGGTGTCCATACCTTAATATATGATCTTTTCAGTAGGAATCATTAAACACTCTACCTTACGGCATGGCCTTTTTAGTAGGAATCATAGAATTAGCTCATCTAGACATTACATTCAAATCATCAAGAAAGAACTACTTATTTTCCCAAGAACACAACAAACATAAGAAGCCAAGAACAACATGCAACATCATAGGTACTTCTCTATGAAAACAACTCATATAGACATCCCTATCATAACCACAAAGTCATCATATACCTACACTCCCTGTCCTAATTATACATCATATGCCTATAATCATCTCATAATCATTTCATCATTATTTCATCATCATATAATCATCATAACACCATTTAACTCATAAAACATGCATTGGACCTTCAATTCCTCAAGAAACCCAGTCGGACGTTTTATCAAACACTTGGCAGGTATGTAATGGGCGTAAAAGACCATGAAATTTAGATATGAAATCATGCAAGAAAATCCATTGTGAAACCATCAATCAACACCTTGCAACGCCCTTAAGACATACACATTAAAACCCTTTATCAAATACAACATTAGATCTAAGATTTTGAGCTTAAAACATGCTAAAACAACCATAGGTTCATGGACTAAAATCATTGTGTAGTAAATTTCTCAATATACAAGACCCACATATAAAATCAACTTTAAATCATGCAATACTAGTAAAAAGGAGGCCTAGTCACCATTGGTGAAAGGACCTAATTGTTCAACACCACATACCTTGACATTGGAGAACTCCTAAAAAAGATTGTAAATGGAGAGTTGAAGCTTGAATGAGATCCTTGATGAAATCTTTAAGATTGGTCTTGCATTTGGGACTTGAATTTAGGGTGAAATATGAGTGTAAGTGTTTGAGAGGATACTGTGGTATGTTAAGGATGATGTGAGGGTGAAATAAGGCTAAGTATATGTATTTTCAAATGTGGGAACCCTTAGGACTAAGACTTATAAATCTTGGACCCAAAAAATTAAAACAGGCACCAAAAACAACATGGGCACGTCGTTGAGACGACTCAAAAATATCACTGGAATCTATATTTTCTATACCAATGCATTGTACAAAAATGGGCATAAAGACTTCATTCAAAATCATAATGAGGTTAAACCAAGTGCATTGGTAGGTCGTGGTCTACTAGATTATTTGTGTTCTAAGAGATATGCCCCTTCAAAGTTGACCCTACTACATAGCATTTTTTGTGATTTTTGGATTTTTAGTATTGTTGCTCTGAAGTTTGGTTAGATCCATTTCCTACTCAATTTGACTCCCTGAACAAGAATATGAAGTCAAATTTTTAAAATAACGAATGAATTTTTAGATATATAGAAATCATGATTTTGGGTACTTCCAAGGCATATTTTCGAGCACTTTTTGGGGTCACTACAAATGGTATAGTCACTTCTGTATGATTGATCTTTGTTTTAGGTTTTGTCCCCAAGTAAGTATGAAGGTAGATGATATCTCTAGGTGTCTTTTTGGATTAGGAGTGAGCATTATCAGTATTGGTGGAGTTGTTTGGTTGACTTATGCACTAGTGGTGGTTGTGGGTTTCTTGAATAAGGTCTTAAAACCCTACCTTGATATTTTGTGGTGGTCTCTAGTGATGCGGTATGATTTTGTTTAGAGCTTGTGAATCATTTGGGGTTAGTGTTCCAAGTCGTGGAGGATGACACATTGTTTGCTAAATATGATAAGTGTGCATTGTGGATAGAAAGAAGGTAGTTAGAGATCCTTAAGAATTATGGAATAATTGTGCATTAGTTTTCCTGGTAAGGCTAGTGTAGTGGTTGGTGCCCTAAGTAGCCTAGTATGTGTTGATAATGATGGCAAAAAGGTGATTAGGGAGGTCCATCGGTTGGCTAGATTGGGGGTTAGGTTGGAGGAAGTTGAGCATGGTGGTGTAGCTTTCTCGATGGTTACAAATCTTCTTTGGTTAAGAGCTCTAGATTATGCAAGGCATCGATTTCGCCTTATGAGAGTTGGAGGTTTTGGGTAAGAAGATAATATAGTGGAGGTTGTCTACCAAAGGGGGAGATGGTGTTTTATGGTACCAAGTGGGTTAGGTGTTTTTAAGGATGACAATTTGGTAATGGTTATGAGTCCTTTATAGGCTAAAGAGGGAAGTTGGTAAGGTTGCATAATTTTTGGGGTTGCCTGTGGATAAGGTTTTGGTTAGTCTAGTTCTTGATGCGTCTAAGTTGATGGGATATGTTGGTGACTCTGGTACTATAACACTCCTTGATATTGTGGGTTATGTGGTGGATAAGTTGGCTTAGTGAAGGTCTTGATGGACGTGTTGGATGGATGAGTTGGAGAAATTGATTGATAATGATGTAGTGTTCGTCAAGGCATTTTGGAAGAGTCCTGTATTCATATATGTTTCTCGGAGAGATGGTGTAGGAATGGAGAAGCAATATATGAATTTCGTTCATTCTATTCAAGCTTATGATGACATGTCAAGTCCTTTCTATGATTCCAAGTATTATGTTTTAGTCCCTATGTCATTTATATGCATTCATGTTTAAGTTGGTCAGTTTATCATGATTTTACACTTATGTTGAGATTTCAAAAATGGTGTTTTAAAGTGTAGTGTTGCATTCTTATTTAGGATGATTACTTTATGATTACTCTTCTCTTGTACATTTTTTTGACATTCGAGGACGAATGTTTCCAAGGGGGAGATATTGAAACAACCCAAAAAGAGCCCAAAAATGCTCAAAATCTTAATTTACATATATGTCAAAATCCATACGTGATATCAAAAATATGACTTCATATTCATATTTACGGGTCAAAATTTAGTGGAAAATGAGTCTAACCAACATGTTAGAGCAACTATGACAAAATTCAAATTTTCAAAGTGAGTTGAAAAACAGTGTAAGTGCGCATTTCTTATGCGACATGCACTAGGGTTAAAATTATCTTGATTTATGACTTTTGTCCAAGACTTTTAAGTCTTGGGCTTAAGTGTTCCCATATGTGAAAATATTTATAATTAGAAAATTTTCAGCATCATATCATCCTAAACATTACTCAATACTCACCAAAACACTTAGCCAAAAATTTTACTCCCAAATTCAAGACTCAAACCCTGTTTCGGATTTTATGGATTTCACTCAAGTTTCAAGTCTCCATTAAAGTCTTTTTTAAGAAACTCTCCACAGCTAAGGTATGTGGCTTTCAACCATTGGGTTCTTTCATCCATGGTGCCCAATCCTCTTTTCTACTTAAAATGTATGATTTAAAGTTGATTTACTCATGGGTTCTTGATTATTATACATTTCACTGCATGGTGAATTGGGATTTCGTGAAAGTAAGATTGTTTTAGCATGTTTTGAGCTATAAACCTTGAATCTACTGTGAGATGTATTGAAGGGTTTTGATGTATGTTTCTTGATAGTGTTACAAAGCATTTATTAATGGTTTTACGTGGGATTTACTTGCATGTTTTAACTCTTGAATTGCATGGTTTTACACCAACACTACATACCTGCCAAGTGTTTGTATAAAATGTCTTATTATGATTTCTTGAGGAATTGAAGGTCCAAAGCATGTCTAATGAGTTAAATCACATTATGGTGATTTAAGCGTCTGAAAGATATGTCTAGTTCATGGAAATATTGATGATGTTGTCAGGCCAGATTAAGCCCCTCTTACCTCTTGTAAGCCTTTGATGTTGATATTAATGTAAGGGTATTATTGATGATGACCCATTCTTATATATGATGATTAGGCTCTCTATTTTAGGTCAATGATGTTATGAGCTACTCGTGCCATGTCTCTATGTTTGTGTCAAGTTATTGAAGTATGATTGTCTTCTATATATTTCATAGGATTAGACTATCACCGGGTGGACTAGAGGTAAGTCCCTAAGTCCCAAAACTGCGTTCCACCATAGATGAAGGGTTTAGAGGCGAGTCCCAAATCCCTATAAGGGGAGTACCCTAATTATGAGGTCTTGAGGCAAGTACCCAAGTTTAGGCTTGAGGCGAGTACCTAAGTCCAAGAACTAGAGTTGAGTACCCAGTTCACATAGGGATTAGTGTATCCACTTAGTCATTAGGAGGTTTACCTTGGCAAGTAACTTTCCTCTCTCTTTCGGTGTGGGGGTATCATCAGGGTTCTAAGTTGTACCTTGCATACTTTTATTTTATGTTCGTTGAGGTTTCTTCCCACACTTATGTATTATGGTCTATATAAGCTGATTGGATTTTAAGCATGTTTTACTTTTAGTATCATTCATACATGTCATATAGTTATTATGCTATCTATTGCTTATGCTTATGCATTTTGACTATGTTTCCTATCTCTTGTCGCATTGCATCAAATATACTTAGTATATTCTAATGTACTAATACACACTCTATGCCTACATAATGTTATCATATAGAAACCGGAGCTCCAATTGATTCTCCTTCTGGCTATGTGGATTGTTCAAGGTAGCTTTTGGTGAGTCATCACGTCCGAGGACAATATCTATCTTCTTCATGCTTATGTTTAGACTACATCTTGTATATTTTTGAATACTTATGACTATGAGGGTGAGCCTAGTTGCCCGTCTTGGCCTTTGCTATGTTCTATGTCGAGAGGTATTCTGGACAAGTTATGTATTTGCCTATATTATTCAAATGTTTAACTTTATTCCCGTTAGTCCCAATTCCCTTGTTTATGCTTATCTCTTATTGTCATTTTTTTAATTTACTTCCACGACCAAGGATGTGTATGGATATGCAAAGAGGCTTGTTTGGGGTTCCTTCAGGTTCCCCATTCATCGATCATGTTCAGGCTATAGGCTTTGGTCGTGACACATGAGTAAATCAACTTTAAATTATGCAATATTAGGTAAAAGAGAACTTTGGAATCATGGATGAAAGGAACCCATCAAAGAAACCCACATACCTTGACTTTGGAGAATCCTTTAAGAAGATTGGAAATGGAGACTTAAATCTTGAATGAGATCCTTAATATCTAAATGAGTTTTAGGACTTGAAATTTGGAGTCAAATATTTGTCTAAGTGTTTTAGTGAGAATTGGGGAATGCCTTGAATGATATAAAGGTGAAATATGGCTAAGTATAGGTATTTTCACTCATGGGAACACTTTGTCCCAAGACCCAAAAGTCTTGAACTAAGATTGAAAAATAGTGCACAAAAATACACAGTAGCGCACCCTTGGCACGTCGCGCCAGGGGCGCGGATTACTCTCTGGAAATCGCATTATACGATTTTTAAATTTGGATACGATTACTTAAAAATCAGGGTTAGACCCATTTACCACTTAATTTAACCCCCTAAACAAGAATAGGAAGTTCGATTTTCGATATCACCCACAAATTTTGAGATATACAGAAATTATGATTTTTAGAACTTACAAAGCACATTTTCGGGCACTTGATGGGGCCGTTTCAGAAACCTGTCATGAATCCAATGCATAAATGCAGGCCCTTAATCATCATAAAGTGACTTGACTTATAAACAATATAGTAGATCATCAATAATTTTAGAATCCTTGTCAAGACATTTTTATCAAACACTTGGTGCGTACATAATGCTTGTTCAAAATAATGCAATTGAATAGTGAAATAATATGAGAAAACTGAATTTAAATCAACCCACCAACATATAGTAAAACCCTCATGTAAGATACCTTAAAATCCATCATCAAATCTCATAATAGGTTATAGTTTCTTAGGTCAAAACATGCATAGTCTCAATAGACAAAGTCAATCCATGGTATAATCTTGAAATTGATAGAGATGCATAATCAATCAACATTTGGTAAAACCCCAACATAATTTATAATCTAAATAAATAATAAGAGATACCCATATATGATACAACTTGAAAATATGCAATTTTCATAAAAAAAAAAAGGAGGATTGAGCTCCATGGCTGAAAGGGACCCAATTGATGAAACCCACATACCTCAAACTTGGGTTTTCTTGACGTGAGCATGAAGAGAACTTAGAGCCTGAAGACAATTCTTAAGTTCCATAGTTAGTCTTGAAATCCTACAAATTTGAATGAGATATTTGGTTAAGTTTTGGAGAGGTTTTAAAGAAGGTCTTGAGTGATATACCGTTGAAAAATGGCTAAGTATGGATATTTCATGTGTAAATAGGGATGGGGCCATGACCCCAATGCCCTTAGACCAAAATAGAAAATTAAGGAAAAACTTGTACTAGTCTGCATCTAGTCCGCGATGCGTACCAAATGTGCACCAAATATTATATTGCTCTGCACCCCTATCATATCGTAGGACATGGCATGAATGCTCCCTAGAAATCATAAATTAGTGAAATTTATTTTTCACTACGATTCTTGTAAAATCTAGGTTATACCTATTTCTCACTTAGTTTTGCCACTGATCGAGAATATGAAGTCGAATTTTTGATATCATGCACTAATTTTGAGATATATAGAAATTATGATTATGGGCATTTCTGAAGCACATTATGGGGCATTTCAATATCTCCTCCTTGGGACCATTCATCCCCGAATATCAAAGAAATGTGCATAAGAGAAGTAATCTTGAATATTTCAGCCCTACATAAATGCAACAAATGTATTTCAATATTATTTTCAAAAGGTCTAAACATTAGTGTCAACAATTGCCATAAACTTGATACCACGAACATGAGTGCATGCAAAATGACATAAAGGCTCAAACTTATGACTTGAAGTCATATATGGGACTTAAATTAGTACCTTTAGCTTGAGTAGAATGGAAGATATATGGTTATCACTTTCTGACGTCGGCATCGGCTTGCCATATGGCACTTTCAACTTGTTGGTCCTTCCCAAGGACCTTGATGGAAGCTACATCTTTATTTCTAAAGTTGTTCACTTGTCTATCTAGAATCTTCACCAAGACCTCATAAGTCAAATTTTATTCTACAACACGCACAACATCAAAGGGCACTATAGCACTTTGGTCACCCGTACACTTTCTCAACATAGACACATGGAAGACCAGATGAGCCATATTCATCTCTATAGGCAACTCCAACTCATATGCATCCTTACCCACTCTCCGTAAAACTTTATAAGGACCCAAGAACCTTGGGCTCAATTTCCCTTTCTTACCAAACAGGGACTAAACCCTTCATTGGTAAGACCATAGAGTATACCAAATCACCAACCTTAAGCTCAAGATCTCTTCTCCCATATGGGAGTAGGACTTTTGTCTATAATGGGCTATTTGCAACCTCTCACTTATCAACCTTACCTTTTCAAAGGCTTCCATGCCCAAATCCATACCTAGCAAGCCTATTACCCCATTTCAAACAACCTAACAAGGGATCTATAATGTCTACCATAGAGAGCTTCAAAAGGAGCCATAAAATTGCTTGAGTGGTAGCAATTATTGTAAGCAAACTCAATGACTTGAAGATGTTCATACAAACTACCCTTAAACCCCAAAACACAAGCTCTAAGCATATACTCAAGAGCTTGGATAGTCCTCTCGGCTTGACCATCCACTTGAGGATGAAAAGTAGTGCTAAGCTTAACTTTGGTACCAAGACCTCTTTGAAAGTACCTCTAAAAGAGAGAAGTGAATTGAGCACCATGATCTAAAATGATAGACAAGGGCACCCCATTCAATCTAACCACATCATGTACATACAACTTAGCATAATCTTTGGCATCATCAGTGGTTTTAACCAGAATAAAGTGAGTCGACTTTGTCATTCTATCCACAACCACCCAAATAGAGTCAAAACGTTTGCTAGTTTTAGGCAACCCAACAACAAAATCATGTTGATCTCTTCCCAATTTTAAGTAGAAATCTCTACATCTTGGGCTAGGCCACCTGACGTTTGATGTTTGACTTTGACTTATTGGATATTGTAACATCCGGATATGAACTAGGCAATGTCCCTCTTCATACCACCCCACCAATACACCTCCCTCAAGTCTCTCTACATCTTTGTAGAACCAAAGTGAATGGAGTTGGATGAATTATAGGCCTCCTTCAAGATCATTTCTTAAATCATCCACATTTGGAACGCACAGTCTACCTTGGTACCTAAGGTACCATCTCCCCCTTTTGAGAAAACCTCTACTCTACCATCTTTCACTAAGGCCTTTAACTCTAGCAAGGCGGGGTCAAGTTCTTTTTTGTATTTACCTCCATAATCAAGATAACTTAGAACCATCAACCACCACCACACCACCATTATCGACTTCATCCAACCTAACCCCCAATCTAGACAACCAATGAACTTCTCTAGCCACCTCTTTGCCACCATCATCAACACGAGCTAGACTCCCCATATACACCTTAATTAGAGCATTAATCACAACATTAGCTTAACCAGGGTGATAATGCACACTCATAGGAGCAGAAAGAAGCTTATATTTCAAAGTTTGGAAGCTCTTCCCACATTCATCACTCTAGACGAATTTTTCCTTCTTTTGAGTCAACTGAGTCATAGGTGAAGAAATAGAAGAGAAACCATTTACAAACCTCTGGTAATAACTTACCAAACCCAATAAATTATGAATGTCTGAGACAATTAAAGGTCTAGGCCAATTTCTAATCACCTCCGTCTTCTTAGGATCCACCTTAACACCATTACCTGACACCATATATCCTAGAAAAGCAACCTCTTTCAGCCAAAATTTACATTTTTTATATTTAGCATAAAATTTCTCCTCCCTCAAGATTTGCAACACCACCCTTAAGTGATTCATACGCTTCTGCTCACTATGGGAATAAATTAAGATATCATAATAAAAACCACCACAAATAAGACAAGGTAGAGTTTAAATAACCTATTCATGAGATCCATAAATATAGCTGGTGCATTAGACAATCCAAAGGACATAACCACAAACTCAAAGTGATCATACCTAGTCTAAAAACCATCTTGATAATACCCAAACTGAAGATCAATCTTAGAAAAGTGACTAGCCAGTTGAAGTTAATACAAAAGGTCATCAATCCTTGGTAGAGGGTGTTTGTTCTTTATGGTGGCTCTATTAAGTTGCTGGTAATTAATGCACATTCTAAGAGAATCAACCTTTTTCTTCAAAAATAATACCGGTGCACCCTAAGGTGACTTATTAGGCCTTATGAAACCCTTTTCCAACAAATCCCTCAATTGCTTCTTCAACTCATTCAACTCCATCGGGGCCATATGATAAAGAGAATATAAATGGGTTAGTGTCAGGAAAGAGGTCTATATCAAAGTCTATTTCCCTTTCAAAAGGAATACCAGGAACTCATCGGGAAAGACATCAAAAAACTCATTAACCACCGAACTGACTCAATAGGAAGGATCTTAGACTTAACATCCCTAACCATCACAAAATGATAGTGACAACCCTTATAAATAAACTATTGGGCTTTAAGGCAAGAAATGAATCTACCTTTGACCACCACATCATGACTTTCCCACTCAAGGATGGACTCATCAGGGAATTAAAATTTAACACTATGGGTTCTACAATCAATAGAAGCATAATATGCATGCAACCAATCCATACCAAGAATAATATCAAAATCCACCATATCTAACTCAACAAATTTACAAGGCATGATTTTATGCATTATGAACATGGGACAATTTCTATTGACTCTTTTAGCAACAATGGACTTATCAACAGGGGTACACACTTCATAAGGTTCACACAATAATTCAGGACTAAAATGAAGCTTTTTTGCAAAAATAGGAGTAATAAAAGAAATAGTGGTACCCAGGTCTATCAAAGCAACATCAAAATAAAAGAAAACCTTTACCATATCAATGATGACATCATGCACATCATCCACCCCTTATCTTCCTTGAAGAACACATATTTGCACCTTGGCCTTGGAGCACCCCTTTGTTGGCCTTCTCTTTATTTTTGACCCATATTTGCACCTTGGACTTGTGAATGACCATTTCTACCTTTGTTTTGAGCATGAGTACAATCAATCACCTCATGACCTACTTCACCACAACCAAAGATATCATTAGAATTTCTCAAACATAGGCCATAATGGTTCTTACCATACCTTGGGCACATAGGGTTAGGCACCCCACTACCACCACCTACGAATCTTAGATTATCATTAGAAAATCTCCTATTAGGAGCATTGAAAGACTGTTGGTCTTAGAACTTGTGGCCTTGAGGAAATCGGTCACCCTTGGAACTTTGGACTCTACCTTTAAAACGAGCTCTCTTGGACTCAACACTTCAACTTTTTGTAAGATTTTCTCAATCTAGTAGTTTACCATATATCATGAGGTGGGACAAATCCATATACTTACTAGCATAGTGGTATGACACTCCTCATTAACCAAGTCAAACACTCCCGACTCAAATTTATTTATCCTTGATTTCAGCTCGGCAACCAATTATAGGGCATACTTGGAGAGTTAGTTGAACTTGAGGGCAAACTCCCTCACACTTATCGAACCTTGCTTAAGGTTCATAAAATCCTTCATTTTAGCCTTTGTTAGTTTGGTAGGAAAGAACTGGTTGTGGAATGCGGCTTTGAACTCCTCCCAAGGAATATAATCATCATCTGTCCTCTCCAATTTCCATTGTGTAAACAAAATTTGAGCTACCCCTTTGAGTTGGTAGGCTGCTAAATCAGCTTTATCCTTCAAATTAACCCCATGATAAATAGCACTTTGTACACCTAATCGATTAACTCTTCGGGATCCTCTTTTGGTTTTGATACATGTAGGTCTAGAATGTTCATTCTAGTGAAATACCTCACCCTAGAAGTTAGAGTGGGAGCATGAGGAGCTTGGAACCATTAGTGAATTTTGTTGTTCAAAGCATGAGACAACATTATAATAATATCTCATAACTCATCTTGGGCTACTCCACCACCTTGAAGAGCAAGGAGTGGGAGGGGCCGATTGCTCCTCGGGTGTATGGGTTCTTCTTAGTCTCCCTCATGGAATTGGCATGATCTAGAATCGAAAAGAGCAATGTTAGGGGAAAAATACTTACAATTGCATCTAAATCATGTTATAGACAATGAAGAAGTGAAACATTTCCTAAAATGCCTCGTAGCCTCCTATTCATAGTTATGGCGTGCTTCACAACCAAGAATAAAACTCTAATTTACATAGTGTGATGGATTCAGAGAATCATTAATAGCCTAGTGTTCTGATACCATGTTCATCACAACCAAAGCCTAGGGCCTAGATATGACATGGCGAATGGGAACCCGAAGGGACCCAAAACAAGCCTCTTAGTGTATCATTCACACATTCTTGGTCATGGAAGAAAAATAAACAACACAACAAATATAAATAAGGGATAGGGGAATAAGGGAAGTCTTAATGTTTATAAAAAAACATAAAAGAGTCAATCTTAAAACATAAGTAAATCAATTATCCACCAACACATCTACCATGGAATGTAGCGGGGACCAAGACACTTTTCGGGCACACCCTTATAGTAACAAGTGTTCAACATAAAGAAATATCAAATAGCAAGAGTAGTATAGATAGTATCCCTAGACTTGAGGACTCACCAAAGCTTATCTTCTGAAGTGCCATACTAGCCAAGTAGAAGATGATCGAGAGATGCTTTGGTCACTACATGGTAATATCATGTAGCATAGAGGTTGAGTTAGTATGTTTTAGTGTATTAATTATGTAGGATGCAATGCAACAATATATAAACCTATGAAGTCAAAATTCATAATCATAAGCAATGTATAAGTATAATATCAATATTGCATTCCGATCAATGCTTGAAGTAAAACATGGTTATAAATCATACAACTTGCATATTATATATCACATGTTGGAAGAGACCATAGTCAACATAGACTAAGCTAACTACTACTTGGAATCAAAGGCATGTTATCCCCTTGTAAGGTGATAGAGGTACTCACCCCTCAACAAAGTGATTGGGCATGTCACCCCCAACAAGGTGATTGATGTACTAACCCCTCAACAAGGTGATTGGGCATGTCATCCCTCTCTCCCAACAAGGTGATTGAGGTACCCACTCCTCAACAAGTTGAGTGGGCATGTCACCCCCCAAAAAGCTAATTGAGGTATGCCACCCCTAAACATGGTGATTGGACATGTCACCCCCTAACAAGGTGATTGAGGCATATCACCACCTTAACAATATGATTGGATATGTCAACCCCTAACATGGTGTGGTCTATTTGCTGCAATTCATGAATTCAATGCATACATGCAAGCCCTTAATCATCATAAAGTCACTTGTCTTATAAACCATATAACAAATCATCAATAACTTGAGAATCCTTGTCAAGATATTTTATCAAACACTTGTTGGGTGCATAATGCTTGTTCAAAATCATACAATTCAATAGTGAAATAATATGAGAAAACTCAATTTAATTCAACCTACTAGTATATAGTAAAAGCCTCATGTATAATACCTTGAAATCCATCGTCAAATCTCATAATAGATCATAGTTTCTTAGCTCAAAACATGCATATTCTCAATAAACAAACTCAATTCATGGTATAAGCTTGAAATAGATAGACATACATAATCAATCAACATTCCATAATATCCCAACATAATTTATAATCAAAATTCATAATACGACAAAACCATAGATGATATAACTTGAAAACATGCAATTTTCATGAAAAAGAGGATTGGGCTCCATGAGTGAAAGGCCAATAGATGAAACCCACATACCTCAAACTTGGATTTTCTTGAGATGACCTTTAACAGAACTTAGAGCTTGAAGAGAATCCTAGAGTTTAAAAGTTAAACTTGAAATCCTTAAAATTTGAATAAGACATTTGGTTAAGTCTTGGAGAGGTTTTTGAGAGGATTTTGAGTGATAAAGAGTTGAAAAATGGCTATATATGGGATATTCCACGTGTAAAATTAAGGAAAAACATGTTTTGCTCCACATCTAGTCCATAACACGGACCTAACACATACCCCAAAATATTCTGCTGTATGTCCCTAGCGTGTCGTGGCTAGGACGCAGATGCTCCTTGGAAATCCTAAATTAGCAAAATATATTTTTTGCTACAGATCCTCTAAAATCCAGGTTGTACATATTTCCTACTTAGTTTTGCCCTCTGATTGAGAATATGAAGTCGAAATGTTTATATCATATACAAATTTTGAGATATATGAAAATTATGATTATGAGCATTTCCGAAGCACATTTTGGGACGTTTCACCTCTGGTAGCGGAAGCAAAACAAATAATAACAATAGGGAAGTGGCACTAAGGGATGTCTTGCTATTCATAAAAGCATAATAGAGTCAAGGACATAGCATGAGTATATCAGAATATCCAATAACACCTCTAACTTGGAACGGAGCGGGAGCTAAGACACTTTCCAAGCTCACCCTCATAATAACAAGTTTTCAACGTAATGAAGTCTCAAAATAGTAAGATTAATATAGATAATGTCCTCAGACTTAAGGACTCACCAATGCTTATCTTTGAAGTACCAAACTAACCACTTAGAGGATTATCAAAATGTGCTCAGGAGTATATGTTAGTAGATTTGAATGTACTAAGTATGCAGGATTCAATGTAATAAGACATAAGCCAATATAGTCAAAATATATAATCATAAGAAATAGATATATAATCTCAATATGGCATGCATGATCAATTCTCATACTAAAACATGTTTGTAAATAGTTCATATTGCACAATATACAACATTAATTTATGGGTAGTGACCTCAACCGACATAGACCAAGTAGCTACAACTTGGACTTCGAGGCCTGACACCTTCTTAGTTTAAGTGACTAGACATGACACCCTCTGGCTAAGTGTGGTCTACTTGTCAAGGAAAACCATACATAATAACATATACTAGATGGATCCACTAGTATAGCAAGGGTAATAATCATAATCCTATGGTGGCACATAGTTTAGAGACTAAAGACTTTATATAAGGACCCCTTGAGTCGAGCCCCCATTGTAAGCCTCAATCAGTGCTAAGTCAAATCCCACGGAATAGTTGAAATAATCATACTTTGATCATAACATGATAGCTTATAAGAATATGACTTGAGTAGCTTATAAACATACTTGACCTCTAGTAGTGAGCATAACTTGAATATGAGAGTAGATCATAATCATGCATTAACCCTTGCTTTAACATGAATGACTCATAAGAGGTAAAAAATCTTTAAATAGGGCTTAACTCAATATTTGTAAAATCATAGACATGTTTCATGAATTCAATATATGCTTGAAAGCTTTTAATCATCATGAAGTCACTTGACTTGTAAATCATGTAATAGATCATCAATAACTTCAAAATTCTTGTCATGTCATTTTATCAAACATATGGTGTATAATCGATACTTGTTCAAAATCATGCAATTCAAAATAAGATGAGTTAACTTAATATAAATCAACTCACCTACACGTAGTAAAACACCCATGAAGGGTACCTTGAAGTTTATTACAAAAGCTCATGATAATTCATAGTTTCATAGATCAAAACATGGATAGTCTCAATAGACGAAAATCAATTCATGCAATAAGCTCGAAATTGATAGTGTTGCATAATCAATCAATACTTCATAAACCCCTAACATAATTGATATTCATAATTAATGATATCGATACCCATGAGTAATACAACTTGAAATCATGCAATTTTCATGAAAAGGAAAGGTTGGGCTCCATGGGTGAAAGGACCTAATGGATGAAACCCACTTGCCTTAAACCTTGAAATCCTATAGGTGAACTTGAAGAAGACTTAGAGCTTGAAATGAATCCTTGAGTACCAAAATTGAGCTTCAATTCCTTAGGTTTGAATTAGAGAATTGATAGAGTCTTAGAGGTGTTTGAGAGAGGCCTTTTGTGAGTTATAGAGTTGAAAAATGTCTATATATAGGTGATTTCATGTGTAAGTGACCATGGGGCTATG
This sequence comes from Solanum sejunctum, assembly GCA_025642045.1. NCBI lineage: Eukaryota > Viridiplantae > Streptophyta > Magnoliopsida > Solanales > Solanaceae > Solanum > Solanum sejunctum. The sequence goes on from JAOTQJ010035931.1 coordinate 40,951, forward strand.
GACCCAATGTGCTTGGCCAAAAAAGAAGTAAAGAAAATATTATAGTAGTCCACATCCAATTCACAATGTGGACCCATTGCGAAGGCAGTTTTTGTGTTGATCCGCGCCCAATCCACATCGCGGCCTGGTCGCAGATGCACATTGGAAATAAAAAATTTGGCAGAAATTATTTTTCACCATGGGTCCTCTAAAATCTAGTATATACCCACTTCCTACTAAATTTATCCCCATGATCCAGAATATGAAGTCAGATTTTTTAGATCACACACAAATTTTGAGATATATTGAAATTATGATTATGGGCATTCTGAAGCACATTTTGGGGCGTTTTAATATCTCCCCCTTGGAAAAATTCATCCCCGAATGTCAAATAAAAATGTATAAAAGAAGTAATTATGAAGATTTCATCCCGACATAATACAACTAATGCATTAAATATCATTTTAAAAAATATCAACATTAAAGTCAAAAATCACCATAAACTTGTTACCATAAACATGAATGCATGCAAAATAACTTAAGAGTTGAAATCATATAGGGGACTTAAATTATTACCTTCGACTTGATAGAGTGAAAGAGATATGGGTATCTCTTTTTCATGTCCGCCTTGGCTTCCCATGTGGTAATTTTGACTTGTTGGTTCCTCCAAAGGATCTTGACGGAAGCTATGTCTTTGTTTCTCAACCTCTTCACTTCTCTATCCAAACTCTCCATTGGGACCTCCTAATAGATCAAATTATCTTCTACAACACCCACAACATCCAAGGGCACTATAGCACTTGGGTCGCCCACACACTTTCTCAATATGGACATATGAAAGACCAGATGAACCATATTCATATCCATAGGCAACTCCAATTCATATGAAACCTTGCCCACTCTCCTAAAATCTCTATAAGGACCCATAAATCTTGGGCTCAATTTCCCTTTCTTGCTAAACAAGACCACACCCTTCATAGGTGAGACTTTCAAGTAAACCCAATCACCAACCTTAAACTTAAGATCTTTTCTCCTCATAGTGGAGTAGGACTTTTATCTACTTTGGGCTATTTTCAATCTCTCAGTTATCAACATCACCTTCTCCAGAGCCTCTACGACCAAATTCGGGCCTAGCAAAGCCATCTCACCCACTTTAAACTAGTCAACCGAGGATCTATAGTGTCTAACATATAAGGTTTCAGAAGGAGCCACATCGACGCTTGAGTGGTAGCTATTATTGTAAACAAACTCAATAAGTGGAAGATGTTCATCCCAACTACCCTTAAACTCCAAAACACAAGCTCTAAGCATATCCTCAAGATTTTGGATAGTTCTCTCTGCTTGACCATCTGTTTGAGGATGAAAAGCCATGCTAAGCTTAACCTTGGTACCAAGACCTCTTTGGAAGGATCTTTAAAAGTAACAAGTGAATTGAGGACCATGATCCGAAATGATAGGAAAGGGTACCCCATGCAATCTAACCGACACATGTATATATAACTTAGCATAACCTTCAGAACCATAAGTGGCTTTGTCTGGTAGAAAGTAAGCTGACTTTATCTTTGTATCCACAACAACACAAATGCAGTCAAAGTGTTTCCTAGTCTTAGGAAACCCAACCAAAAAATCTATGTTGATATCTTCCTACTCCCAAGTAGGAATTTCTATGTCTTGGGCTAGGCCACCCAGTCTTTGATGTTTGGCTTTCACTTGTTGGCAATTCTGACATCCAAATATGAACATGGAAATGTCCCTCTTCATAGCACCCCATCAATAAAACTCCCTCAAGTCTCTATATATCTTTGTAGAATAGAGGTGAATAGAATAGGATAAATTTTGGGACTCCTTCAAGATCAACTCCCTTAAGTCATCAACATTAGGCACACACAACTTACCTTAGTACCTAAGGGCACTATCTAACCCTTGGGAGAGAACCTCCACTTTACAATCCTTCAATAAGGCATTCAACTATACCAAAGTAGGTCAAGATCTTGTTTTGACTTTACTTCCTCAATGAAAGAATATTTAGAACCATCAACAACTAATATACCATCATTTTCAACTTCATGCATCCTAACCCCCAATCTAGCCAATTGGAGAACTTCTTTAGCCGCCACTTTGTCACCATCATCAATATGTGCTAGACTACCCATGAACACTCTACTTAGAGAATTAGCCACAATATTAGCTTTGCTGAGATGATAATTCACACTCATATCATAATATTTTAAGAGTTGTAACCACCTTCTTTGTCTCAAGTTAAGATCTTTAGGGGTGAACACATATTGGAGACTCTTGTGGTCGGAAAACACATCAATATGAACCCCATACAAGTAGTGACGCCAAATTTCAAAGCAAACACCACAACCACCAATTCAAGTTCATGGTTAGGATAATTCTTCTCATGCACCTTAAGTTGCGTAGAGGCATATGTTAATACCTTGCCATTTTGCATTAAAACACACCCCAAACCTATTATTGAGGCATCATAATATACTATAAACCCTTCGAACCTTTTCGCTAGAGCCATGATAGCAGAGCAGATAAGTTTATCTTTCAAAGTTTGGAAACTCTTTTCATATTCATCAATCCACACTAATTTGTCCTTATTTTGGGTCAACATATTCATAGGAAAAGCAATAGAAGAAAAACCATTCATGAACCTCTGGTAGTAACCCACTAAACCCAAGAAACTCCTAATATCCGATGGTGTCAAAGGTCTAGGCCAATTTCTAATCACTTTCTTCTTCTTAAAATCAACCTAAATGCCATCACCCAACTCCATATGCCCTAGAAAAGCAACCTCTTTTAACCAAAATTCATATTTTTCATATTTCGCAAACAACCTCTACTCCCTCAAGATATGCAACACCACCCTCAAGTGATTCATATGCTTTTCCTCAATCATAGAATAAATTAATATATAATTAATAAATACCACCACAAACATATAAAGGTAGGGTTTAAAGACCCTATTCATGAGATCCATAAATATAGCTGGTGCATTAGTCAACCCGAAGGACATAACCACAAACTCAAAGTGCCTAAACATAGTCCGAAAAGCCATCCTAGGAATATCATAACCCCCACCTTCACTTGGTGGTGTCTAGACCGAAGATGAATCTTAGGAAAGTGACTAGCCCTTTGTAGTTGATCAAAAAGGTCATCAATCCTTGGTAGAGGTTACTTGTTCTTTATGGTAACTCTATTAAGTTGTCGGTAATCAATGCACATTCTAAGAGAACCATCCTTTTTCTTCACAAATCATATTGATGCACCCCAAGGTGACTTACTAGGCCTTATGAAATCCTTCTCTAGCAAATCTCTTAATTATCCTTTAATCAAATGCCACAAAAATGTGCTTTCGAATTCCCATAATTATAATTTGCAATCTCAAAATTCATACATGATATCAAAAATTTGACTTCATATTCTCGTTTAGGGGCAAAATTGAATGTAAAATGGATATAACCCATATTTTATAGGAACCATAGTGAAAAATAATTTTTTCAGATTTCTAATTTGTAGAGAGCATACGCCTCCTAGCCACGAGCACCAGGGGCATGGAGCAGTAACATTTTGTCCTTCGCATTTGGACCAGTATAACTTTGTTCTTAGTTTTTCTATGCACCCAAGGGCATTGTGGTCATAGCCTTATGCCCACTAAAATGCGAAATCACCCATACTTAGCAATTTTTCAATTCTATATTTCACAAAACGCTCTCTCAAAACCCTCTAAGACTCTATTAATTTTCTCATTCAAATCTAAGGATGTCAAGCTCAACTTTAGAACTCAAGGATTCATTCCAAGGTCTAAAACTACTTTAAGCTCACCTCAAAGAATTCAAGGTTTAAGGTATGTGGGTTTCATCAAATGGGTCCCTTTTACCCATGGAGACCAACCTTCCCTTTTTATGAAAATGGTATGTTTTCAAGTTGCATTATCTATAGGTATCTCTTATTATAAATTATTAGCATGAATCCTGTTGGGGTTTTATGAAATATTGATTGATTATATATGACAATATAATTCAAGGATATACCATGAATTGATAATATCTATTAGAGATATGCATGTTTTGAGCTGTGAAGCTATGCTTTATCATGTGCTTTTGTAATGGATTTTTTTCAAGGTACCAACATGAGGGTTTTACTACATGTTGGTAGATTGAATTGGATTAAGTTTACTCATCTTATTTTACTCTTGAATTGAACAATTTTGAACAAGTATGATGAACACACAATGTGTTTGATAAAATGTCAAGTCAAGAATTCTCAAGTTATTGATGATCTATTTCATTATTTACTAGTCAAGTGACAATATGGTTATTAAGGGTATTCAAGCATGTATTGAATTTATAAAAAGTATCTACGGTTTTACAAGTATCAAGATAAGCTCTATTTCCAATTTTTTTTACCTATTGTGAGCCATTCATGTTAAAGTAAGAGTTCATGTATGATTATGATCAAGATATACTCTCACGTTTAAGTTAGGCTCACTACTAGAGGTCAAGCATGTTTCATGAGCTATGAATGTCATGTTTCCATGTATCTTACAAGTTATATAGGTTATGATTATTTCAACTATTTTCTTGAATATGACTTAGCACCGATTGAGGCTTAAGAAGGGGGCTCGACTCAAGGGGTCCTTACATAAAGTCTTTTGTCTCTAAACAATGTTTCATCATAGGATTATGATTATTAGCATTGCTAGACTAATGGATCCATCTAGTCATGTTATCATGTCGGATTGCCTTGAAAAGTAGACCATACCTAGCCAAGGGGGAGGTTTCATACCCATCAACCTTAGCGAAGGGGTATCATCCCTCAATTCCAAGTTGAAGCTACTTGGTCTATGTCAGTTGAGGTCACTTCAAATATATATATGCTATATGTATTATACAAGATTGATGATATTGATTATACATGCCATATTGAGATTATATATTTATTGCTATGATCATGCATTTTGACTATATTGACTTTTGTCTTATTGCATTTCATCTTGCATACTTTGTATATTCAAATGTACTAACTCATACTCTATGATATTATAATGTAGGGATCGGAGCACCTTTTGATCATCCTTTACTGGGTTAGTTAATACTTCGGACATAAGCTTTGGTGAGTCCTTAAGTCTGAGGACATTATCTACATTATTCTTGCTATTTTGAGACTTCTTTATGTTGAACACTTGTTATTGTGAGGGTGAGCCTAGAAAGTTTCTTGTCCCCTGCTCTAATCCAAGTTAGATGTGTTATTGGATATTATGATGTACTTGTGCTATGAGCTTGACTATTTTTGCTTTTATGAATATCAAGATTTTTGTTAGTCTTGCTTCCCTTTTTATTATATCTCTTTTGTTGTTTATTTTGTTTCCACAACCAAGGTTGTGTGATTGGTATGCTAAGAGGCTTGTCTAGGGGCCCTTTGGGTTCCCATTTGCCATGTAACATCTAGGCCCTAGGCTTGGATTGTGACAAGCTTTGCGTCAAACTAGTAGGTTGTCAATGGTCCTTGGAAATCCAACACACCATGTTGATTAAAGAAGTATTCATGGTTGTGAAGCACCTCAACTATGAATGGGAGGCTGTGAGGCATTTTAGGAAGTGTTTCATTTTTTCATGGTCTATATCATGCTTTAGGTATAACTATAAGCTTGTTCCCCTAATGAATGCTCCTGTTTCCTTCTAGATCATATCAATTCTAAGGGAAAGACTAAGGAGAACACGTACTCCCAAGGAGCAACCAACCCCTCCTGCTCCTTAAGCTCTTCAAGAAGGAAGGGTAGCTGAAGAAGAGTTTTGAGATATTATTATAATGTTGTCTAGTTCTATGACCAACCAAATAATCCAAGGGGCCCAAGCCTCTCACGCTCCTACTCTAGTCTCTAGGGTGAGGGCTTTCACAAGAATGAACCCACTGGAGTTCCATGGATCCAAGCCAAAAAATGATCCCCATGAGTTCATCATTGAGGTGTACAAAGTGCTATCTATCATAAGGGTTAATTCAGAAGAGAAAGCGAATTTAGTGGCCTACCAACTCAAAGGTATGGCCCAAAATTCATTAATCCAATGGAAATCGGAGAGGAGAGATGGTGTTATTCCTTAGGAGGAGTTCAAAGCCATATTCGTCAACCACTTCTTTCCTATCAAGATAAGAGAGGCTAAGATGATGAAGTTTATGAACCTTAAGAAAGGTTACATTAGTGTGAGGGAGTATGCCTTTATGTTCAATAAGCTTTCCAAATATGCTCCACATTTGGTGGCTGACCCTAGAGCTAGAATGAACAAGTTTGTGTCAAGTTTTTATCACCATGCTAATGAGTGATATAGATTTATCCCATCTCATGACATATGCTGACGAACTAGCAGGAGAAAAGCTTAGAAAAAAAAAGAAGTGATGAGTCCTAGAGGGCTCATTTTTGAGGTGGTTTCGAAGGTTCCAAAGGTGGCCGATTTCCTCAAGACCATAAGTTCCAAGAATAAGGGTCTTCCAATGCTTAGAGATTTCCTAATGATAATCTAAGATATCAAAGTGGTAATGGTAGGATTCTCACCCTAGATGGAAACAAAATAGTAGGAACCATAGTGGGTTATGCTTGAGAAACTCTAATGCTTGCTTTTGTTCTAGGGAAGTGGGTCACAATTTTATTGATTATCCTTATAATCAAAACAGAGGTAGAGATAGTTGTCTACAAGGCCGAGGTGCTAATTCTGTTCCTACGGCAAAATGAGGCCAACAAGGGGGCTACTCCAAGACAAAATAGATTCTGTGCTCTGTAAGGAAGGCAAAGAGTGAGGTAACCAATGTTTCTTTGGTATATTAAAGGTTTTTGATTTTGATTAGTATGCATTGACAGATCTAGATGCCACTCTTTCTTTCATTGCTCCTTTCGTTGCCAAAACTTATCATATTAGTTTTGAATTGATGTGTGAACCTTATGAGGTATCTACCCTAGTTGGTGAGTCTATTTTTTCTAAAAGAGTTTGTAGAAAGTGTCCTATGTTCATTTTGCATAAGGTTTTGCCTTATAATTTTGTTGAATTAGATATGGTGGATTTTGATGTCATTCTTGGGATGGATTGGTTATATGCATATTATGCTACTATTGATTGTATAACCCATAGGATTAAATTCTAATTCCCTAATATGCCTGTCCTTGAGTGGGAAAGTCGTGATGTGGTTGTCAAGGGTAGATTCATTTCTTGTCTTAAAGCCTAAAAGTTGTTTTCTAAGGGTTGCCTTTATCATCTTGTGAGGGTTAGGGATGTTGAGTCCAAAGTCCTTCCTATTGAGTTAGTTCTAGTGGTTAATGAGTTTCTTGATGCCTTTCCCGATGAGCTTCCCGCTGTTCCTCCCAAAAGGGAAATAGACTTTCATATAGACCTCCTTTACGACACTTAACCTATATCTATTGCCCCTCACTATATCGCCTAGGCAGAATTGAAGGAGTTGAAAGATCAATTGATGATTTTTTTGACAAGGATTTCATAAGGCATAGTAAGTCACCTTGGGGTGCATCGGTGTTATTTGTGAAGAAGAAGAATGGTTCTCTTAGAATGTGTAACGATTACTGGCAAATTAATAGGGTAACTATAAAGAACAAGCACCTTCTACCAAGGATTGATGACCTTTATGATCAACTACAAGGGGATAGTCACTTTTCTAAGATTGATCTTCAATCCGGATACTATCAAGTGAAGGTGGCAGAGTGTTATATTCTGAAAATGGCTTTTCGGACTAGGTGTGGAAAATTTGTGTTTGTGGTTATGTCCTTTAGGTTGACTAGTGCATTAACTATATTTATGGATCTCATGAATAGGGTCTTTAAACGCTACCATAATATGTTTGTGGAGGTCTTTATTGATGATATATTGATTACATCCTCTTTAAAATTGTTTATTCGTAACCCAGTAGATAAAGTACATTACATAATCCAGGGATTTGCAACTTACCCATTTAATGTCTTTGGCACTGGATGTTCCCATAATGGGGACTATTAGGTAAATTCAATATAATTGATGCCTGTTGGCATTTCAGCCTTACCTTTCCTTTCAGGGCCTATCCGAAAGAGAATCCTACTTCTTGGTTGTGAATATCTAAAATAGTTATTTTTTGTTCAAGAATTCTTTTTTGGATAGTTCATACCATCCATACATAGTGTTTTGATCTAAGATTTCAATTCTTCGGTTTTTGAGCAGTAACATATTCTTCCATGGAGCTAAGGTCCAAAATATGGAAGAAATAGGCATTTCCACGATTCTACCACCCAGTCAATTATGTTTAAGAGTATATTTAATGCTAATTATGAATTCAATAATAAAAATAAATAGTAAAAAATGACTTTATCTTGGATTTTGGGCAGATAGCAAGAATCGAACCTGCATCTTTTCCTTGGCCAAGAGAAATTTTATCATTCGACCATATCTGCATTTTTTGGTTCTTGATACACAATATTTACCCACATATATGATATATAACCAGATCTTATTTGGCAGGTGAGGAGAAGCATGTGAATCACTTAAGGGTGGTGTTAATCTTGAGAGAGGAGAGGTTATATTCTAAATATGAAAAATGTGAATTTTGGTTGAAAGAGGTTGGTTTTCGTAGCATGTGGTGTCGGGTGATGGCATTAAAGTGGATCCTAGGAAGACAGAGGTGATTAGAAATTAGCCTAGACCCTTGACTCCATTGAATATTAGGAGTTTATTGGGTTTGGTAGGTTACTAACAGAGGTTTGTGAATGATTTTACTTCTATTGCTTCTTTTATGACAAAGTTGACCCAAAAGAAGTCAAAATTCCTGAGGACCCATGAATGTGAAAAGAGTTGCCAAACTTTGAAAGATAAGCTTGTCTTCGCTACTCTCTTGGCTCTACTAGGAGGGTTAGAAGGATTTATAGTATATTGTGATGCCTAAAGGATTGGTTTGTCGTGTGTTTTGATGCAAGATTGCAAGCTGATATCATATGCCTCTGGACAACTTAAGGTACATAAAAAGAATTATCCTACCCATGATCTTTAATTGGCGGCCATGGTGTTTGCTTTGAAAATATGGTATCACTACTTGTATGGTGTTTAGGTTGATGTGTTTATCGACCATAAGAGTCTGCAATATGTGTTCACCCAAAAAGATCTTAACTTGAGACAAAAAAGGTGGCTAAAGCTCCTTGAAGATTATGATATGAGAGTGCATTATTACCCTGACAAAGCTAATGTTATGGTTGATGCTCTAAGTAGAGTGTCCATGGGTAGTCTAGCTCAAGTTGCTGATGGTGAAGGAGGTAGTTAGAGAAGTTCACCGGTTGCTAGACTGGGGGTTAGGTTGGAGGAAGTTGAAAATGGTGGTCTAGAGATTGTTGATGGTTCTAAATTTTCTTTTATTAAGGTGGTAAAGTCAAACCAAGATCTTGACCTCGCATTGTAATATTTGAAGGCCTTGGTGAAAGATGGTAAAGTAGTGGTTTTCTTCCAAGGGGGAGATGGTGCTGTTACGTACAAGGTAAGTTGTGTGTGCCTATTGTTGATGACTTAAGGTAGTTGATCTTGAAGGAGGCTCACAATTCATCCAATTCTATTCACCTTGATTCTACAAAGATGTATAGACTTGAGGGAGGTGTATTGGTGGATTGGTATGAAGGGAGATATTGCCAAGCTCATATGCGAATGTCACAATTACTAACAAGTCAAAGCCGAACATCGAAGGCCGGGTGGCCTAGCCCAAGACATAGAAATTCCTACTTGGAAGTGGAAAGAGATCAACATTAATTTTGTGATTGGGTTGCCTAATATTAGAAAATAGTTTGACTCTATTTGGGTTGTTGTGGTTAAAGTGACAAGGTTGGCTTACTTTCTACAGGTCAAAACTGCTTATAGTTTCGAAGATTATGCCAAGTTGTATATAGATGAGTTAGACTTCATGGGGTACACTAGTCTATCATTTCAGATCATGGTGCTCAATTCACTACTTACTTTTGGAGGTCATTCGAAAGAGGTCTTGGTACCAAGGTTAAGCTTAGCATGACTTTTCTTCCTAAAATTGATAGTCAAGTCAAGAGGACTATACAAACTCTTGAAGATATGCTTAGAGCTTGTGTTTTAGAGTTTAAGAGTAGTTGGGTGAACATCTTCCACTAATTGAGTTTGCTTACAACAATTGCTACCACTCAAGCATTGGTATGTGTCACGCCCCAAGTTGCCTTTAGGGTGGACTGGCACCCTTGCCGATAAGGCTTGGGAGAACCAATCTATATCTATTCGCTTGTATACATATTATAATTAACTTTCTAAGTTTGGCATGTTTATTGGGAGATAAATGGTAATAACAAGCTAAGAGAAGATGCATATAGCTAGGCCATTGGGGCCACAGTGCCTAATGTACGAGACATGACCACACTTTAGTTTACATAGTCTACAAAGCCTCTGGTCGAGAGAAAGTATCCATAAATATTCAGGACAGGCCCCGTCTGAAATAACTATATAATATAAAAATATAAACTAAAAATACACAGAAAGCACCGGAACAACCTGGAGCTTGGTAATGGCAGCTGAATGTCCTAAACTCTACTAGGAAGGTCTATTAGCACCTGTACCTGCAGCATGAAATGCAGGTCCTCCAAAAGGGACTCAGTACATGATAATGTACTAAATATATAATGCAGCAAATACTATACAAGAAATATAATTCAAATAAAATTATACACTCACTGCGGATAAGAGACCACCTTTAATTATACTTTGGGATAAAGTACTTTATGTTCTTTATATTGCTTTACCTTTACTGT
>JAOTQJ010035950.1:0-15602 GCA_025642045.1 Solanum sejunctum
TTATAGTAAAGGTAAAGTGATATAAAGGACGTAAAGTACATGATTCCACAGTATAACTAAGGGTGGTCCCTGATCTTACACAAATGCATGGTTTCATTTGAGTTGTTACTTTATATATACAATATATCCTGCCTTACATACTCAGTATATTATCCCATACTGACATCCCTTACGAGGGACCTGCATTTCATGCTGCAGGTATAGGTGCTAGTAAATCCCCCAGTAGGAGTAAAAGATATTCAGCTACTGTCAGCAAGCTCCAGGTTACTTCAGAGCTTTGTACCTGTCTAGAGCTTACATGTTTTATTGCATAGTTTGTTGAGGCGGGGCCTATCCCAACCCCTGTTAGATGTTTTTATTTGTTTAGAGGCTTTGTGGACTATGTAAAGAATAGTGAAGTCATGTCTCGTACTTTAGACAGCGTGGCCCCAATGACCTAGTCATATGCATTTTCTTTTAGCTTATTATCATTAGTTATTTGTTTAAAGACATGTCAAATGTAGAAACCCCTTATAATATGTACAGAACGCATATAGTTATAGGTTAGTTCTCCCGAGCCTTATCGACAATGGGTGCCGGTCTGTCCTACAGGACTTTGGGGCGGGACACAACGATACTCACAGAAGTTCGGAGCATCCTAGGGTTGGCAGGCTATTATAGGAGGTTTGTTAAAGGTTTTTCTTCTATTTATGCATCTCTAACAAAGCTGACACATAAGGCAACCAAGTTCTAATGAAATGATGCCTGTGAAAGAAGCTTCCAGGAGCTAAAAAATAAGCTAAATTCTGCACTTGTGCTAGTACTTCCAGAAGGCACTAAGGGATATGTCGTGTATTGTGATGCTTCATGAGTTGGCTTGGGGTGTGTATTGATACAACATAGTAGGGTAATTGCTTATGGATCCAGGCAACTATGACCACATGAGAAAAACTATCCAACATATGATCTTGAGTTAGCCGTAGTTGTGTTTGCTTTTAAAATATGGCGCCACTATTTGTATAGGGTCCATGTTGACATATATACTGATCATAAGAGCCTGCAGTACATCTTTAAGCAAAAAGGCCTGAACTTAAGATGAAGAAGATGGCTAGAACTAATAAAGGATTATGACATTGATATACTATACCATCTAGGGAAGGCAAATGTGGTAGCTGATGCTCTGAGTCGTAAGGAAACCATAAACACTGATGATCCAGCTATGATAAGTTAGGGAATGGCTAAGGATCTATGTTAGATAGCCAATGTGGGGGTTCGCCTTCTTGAACCTCCAAACAAAGTGGTTAGTGTATATAATGCTGCGGAGTCTTCATTGGTAATAAAAGTAAAAGAAAAATAGTTCGAGGATCCTTCTCAACGACAGATGAATGAAAACGTAAGTCAGGGTATGATAAAAGGCTTTGACCTTGAACAAAATAGAGTACTATACTACTGGAATAGATTATGTGTACTTGATATTAATGGCTTAAAAAGGAGGATAATGGAAGAATCCCATCATTCTCGATACTCCATCCACCCAGGACCAACTAAGCTGTACCATGACCTAAAGAAAATTTTTTGGTGGGGAGGCATAAAAAGGGACCTTATAGAATTTATGGCTCAATGTCCAAATTGCCAACAGGTGAAGGTAGAAAACCAAAAGCTAGGAGGTTATATGCAGTGTATAGAACTTCAAACATGGAAGTGAGATATGATTAATATGGATTTTGTTACAGGTATACCTCGTTCATCTCAGAAGTTTGATTCCATATGGGTAATAGTTGATAGACTCATAAAGTCAGCACAATTCTTGCCAGTCAGGAGTGATTATATAGTGGAAGAGTATGCCAAGCTATACCTAAAAGAGATAGTCAAACTATGTGGAGTCTCAATTTCCATTATATCTGATCGAGGAGCTCAATTTACTGCAAAGTTTGGGAAGTCCTTCCAAAGAAGTCTAGGGACATAAGTGAGTTTAAGTACAATATTCCACCCTCAAACAGATGGCCAAGCAGAATGCATCATTAAGATACTTGAAGATATGTTGCGAGCATATGCATTGGAATTTAAAGGTAGTTGGGTGGACCATTTTCCACTTACTGAGTTTGCCTATAACAATACTTACCACACGAGTATAACGATGGCAACTTATGAGGCTTTATATGGAAGGAAATGTAGATCGCCAATTGGATAGTTTGAAGTGGGTGAAACAACCTTACTTGGGACGGATCTAGTACAACAAGCTATGGAAAAAGTTAAGGTGGTACAGCAGCGACTAGAAACAGCCCAAAGTCAGCGCAAATCGTATGCAAATGACAGGAGAAGAGGGCTGGAACTTTTTGTAGGTGATTGGGTATTTTTAAAGGTGTCTCCAATGATAGGGGTTATGAGATTTGGTAAGAAGGGAAAACTGAGTCCACGCTACATAGGGCCATATCAGATTATTAAGAAGTTTGGACAGGTAGCATATGAACTAGAGTTAACCCAAAAGCTTTTAATGGTTCATCCAGTTTTTCATATCTCAATGCTTCGTAAATGCATAGGTGACCCATCCCGTATCATACCTATTTAGGATGTGCAGGTTACAGAAGATCTCACCTATGAAGAGGTACTTGTTGCTATTCTAGATCATCAAGTTAAGAAGCTAAGGAACAAAGAAATAGTTTCAGTTAAAGTACTTTAGAGGAACTCGCAAGCAGTAGAGATAACATGGGAGCCTGAGGATGTGATGAAATCAAAATATCGTCACTTATTTGATGATAAAGAGAAAGTCCAACATATAGAATTGGGACACTAATAGGTATGTGTTGTTGAATGCTTAATGTGTTGTCAAAGTTTATTTACGTAGAGGTTTAAACTTGGCTAAGCTATCTAATTGTACTGACATTCGAGGATAAATGTTCTTAAGCGGGGGAGGATGTAATACCCACACCTTATAATACTAGTACAATCCAAATGAAACATGACATGGTTTGGTTGAATTAACGCTAATTTTCAAAAGTTCTTCAATCTCGTGTTAATGGGCTAAATATGCGTCTAATGCTTAAGAGGGTTACATGCGTGTATATATGCTTTGTGTCAAATTGAGAAGATTATGTGCTTAAAATGAAGTAAGAGAATTGAGGTGCTTGTAAGACTTAGAAGCTAGCAGGTGAGTCACCTACTTGTTTAACTTAAATCGTTAACTAAACGGAGATGAGGCTCGATGTCGAAATTATCCAAGTTCGATTATGAATAAAGTCCGTGTTAAAGGTGTAAATTTGGCCCATGGTTTAGTATAATCAATGGGAGACATTTTAATCCAAAGAAGTATAATAAAAAGGGCCCAAATACATCACAATACACTTAGCAAATTGGGCTCAAAACTAAGTAAGTGAAAGTTGAAAAGTAGGCAGCCCAAGTCTATGAAGTTGGTGCTCCAAAAAGGCCCAAGTTTAAGGGACAAGCTGGTGGGAAAGCAACTTGATAATGTGTGGTATAAGATGGTCAAAATTTCAAATGAAGTTCAGCATAATAGCTGTACATAAAGAGCTTCAAAGCAGCTCCACAATTCATTGTTCACTTGAACTCAAAAAACAGATTTGCCTTCAAAGTTCTCTCAACTTTTCTTCACCTTGTAAAGCATCTAAACAACTCTCCTAGGGTTATTGGAGAAGACCTACACCTTGAATTAAGTGGTAAGTAAGTTTATATATGTGTTTACTATATTTTCTTATGAAAAACAAGGAATAGATGCTAGTTACACTCGCTGAAATCTGTTGGACAGATTCATTGCAGAAAGTTGTTGTACCTTTTTCTTTTGTTTTGGTGATTTCTCTATGGTTTTGAAGTTATATTATGAAGAATAATTGGTTTTAGTAACATGGTTGGAGTTATAAACATTACCCTAAAGTTGCTTCCCTGATTTTGGTTTCATTTAACAAGCGCATTTTATCGAGTTATCTTAAGCGTTATATTGATTGGAACTTGCGGGCTGTTGTGTGTAAAGCTATTAGATCACATCCTTCATGACATCTTAAGTGCTGTTATAGGACCTTTTTAGGCCTGTTTATATGTGTAAATATTGTTGGAACAGTTTCGTTAAAGTTGGAATAAGTTTGGAGTTGTCGACGTCGAAATATAGCGAGGGAAGGTAACGTTATGCTGTCTATTTTTAGGTTGTGTAGAATTGCTATGTGTTGAACTTTGTAGTCTGCTGTAAGACTATAAGGAGGCTGAAACAAGATGTATATGACATATACACGAGAATTGTTATTCGAAAATATGATTATAAGTGAAAATATTGAACAAAACGCCTTGACGTCGTAATTAAAAGCTTGCTGCCCGTGTGTTGTTTTCTTATGTAATTGGGCTGCGAAGATATGTATATTAGCTATTAATGCTAGTTTTATCCCCTATTATGTTATAGATAAGTATTTGAAGGAAGGTAATGTTATCTCGAGATAGTAACGAGGTCATACAATGAGTTATGTAAGGTTATTTGATTTCGTATCACTTGGCATGAAACATAGATCCCTCATTGATACATAAAGGCATTCACCAACTCCGACACAACTATTAACCATGTCTCCACTCTTGTACATATTCATATGATTCCATATATAGTCACCTTTAAAACTGCATACATGCTTGGATACCAAGTTAAATGAGTTCTTGTTACTAAATAAAGTTCACAACTTATTTCATTTCATATACGTTTTATTATTTACGTAACACACTCTTTTCATTGTCATGTTGTCTTATGTGATTATCCACGTGTCTCATGCTATGTATACAGTCCTACAACTTTAATATTATGGCCACCAAAAGAATCATCTCAAAGTTAATTAAAAGATAAAGTATACAGTTTTCAATAGGTGGTAGCCCAAGGGGTTTGAGTATAACTTAGCCAGGGACAATCCTATCAAAGAGGGGGGGGGGTAGCCCGAGGGTTGAGTATAACCTAGCTAGGGATGAACTCGATTTAGTTTTACTACTGATCATTTGGTCATTTGTATTACTGCTGTGCACAGATTTTACAGTACAAATTTTATAATAAAGGTAAAGCAACATAAAGCACATAAAGTACATTATCCCACAGTATAACTAAAGGTGGTCTTTTATGCTAAACCAATATACAGTTTCACTTGAGTTGTTATATCGTATACAGTGTTTCCTGCCTTAAATACTCAGTATATTATCTCGTACTGATGTTTCTTATGAGGGACCAGTATTTTATGCTGCATATACAGGTGCTAGTAGATCTCCCCAGTAGGAGTACAGGATATTATGTTGCTGTCACCAAGCTCCAAGTTGCTTCGGGGATTTGTACATGTCTAGAGCTTACATGTTTTTATTACGTAGTTTGTTGAGGTGGGGCCTATCCCGACCCTTACCAGATGTGTTCTTTATTTAGAGGCTTTGTAGAGTATGTAAAGCACAGTGAAGTCATGTCTCGCACTTTAGACAGCATGGCCCCAACGGCCTAGTCACATGTATTTCCTTTTGGCTTGTTATCACTATTTATCTGCTTAAAGTCATGTTAATAGTAGAAACCCCTTATAATAGGTATAGGATGCCCATGGTTATAGGTTGGTTCTCCAGAGCCTTATAGGCAATGGGTACCAGTCCGCCCTAACGGGACTTTGGGGCGTGACAACAGCTCCTTTCCCCTTTCACTTGGGCCTAAATAGGTCTCCAAGTTGATGGGCTTGGGCTGTCCATTATTAGCTTTCTTATTCTTAATTAGTTGGGCATAACTTACTAAAGAAATTATGATGGGCTTGGTCCCCTTTTATACTCTTCGTAGAATGACAATATAGTCCATTTATGATGCTAAAACATGGGCTAAAGTTACACCTTTAACACGAACTTCATTCATATTCAAACTTGGACAAATTTGACGTCGGACCTCATCTCCATTTTGCTAGAGAATTTAAGTTAAGCAAGTAAGTGACTCACCTGCTAGCTTCTTAAGTCCTACAAGCACCTCAATTTTCTCTCACTTCATTTAAGGCCTTGATCTCCTCAATTTGACACAAAACATGAATATACTCGGCCCTCTTAATCATTAGACGCACATATCTTCCTATAACATGAAATTCGAGCACTTTTAAAGATGGGCGCTAATTTGACCAAACCATGTCATGTTTCATTTGCATTATACTAGTATTATAAGTTATAGGGTGTTACAGAATGCATCGGATCCCATCAGAACTCCAAAGTAAAGTGTGCTTGGGCAAGAGTAGTATCAGGACTGGTGACCCCCTGGGAAATCCTTGTGCTGCATCCCTCTTTTTTTATCAATATTTCGTCATATATTTGGTGGATGAAAATTATTTTGGGCGGTTTGGTCATTTGCTTAGGCAGGGATATCATTAGGACGATTGAGGAAGGGCATCGCCAGTGCATGGAAGCTAGGCCGGTGGTGTGCATTTTAGGGCATAGGGGAGGGGAGGAATGAGGTTTAATAAAATTAAGAGTGCTAAGAATGACAGATGCGATCATACCAGCACTAACACACTGGATCACATTAGAACTCCGAAGTTAAGCTTGTTTGAGCAAGAGTAGTACTAGGATGGGTGAGCCCCTGGTAAGTCCTCGTGTTACATCCTTCTTTTTTTATCAAAATTTTGTCAACTATTCACGAAGGATTATTTTTTTTGGCAGTTAGCTCATTTGCTTAGGCAAAGATGTCGTTAGGATAGTTGAGGAAGGGTGTTACCGGCACGTGGAGGCTAGGACAGTGGTGTGTAGGCTAGGGCATGGGTAAGGGGAGGAATGAGATTTAATAGAATTAAGAGTGCTAGTAATGACGGATGAGATCATATCAGTGCTAACGCATCAAATCCCATCATAACTCCAAAGTTAAGCATGGTTGGACGATAGTGGTACTAGGATAGGTGACCCCCTAGGAAGTCCTCGTGTTGCATCTCTCTTTTTTTGCAAAAATGTCATGATTTATTCGGTGGATTATTATTTATTGGGCGGTTGGGTCATTTGCTTTGTAAGAGATGTCAATAGCAAGGTTGAGGAAGGGTGTGGAGAGGAAGAGGTTTAATAGAATTAAGAGTGCTAGGAATGATAGATGCGATCATACTAGCACTAAAACACCAGATCCCATCAGAACTTTGAAGTTAACCGTGCTTGGGCGAGAGTAATACTAGGATGGGTGACCCCGTGGAAAGTCCTCCTGTTGCATCCCTCTTCTTTTTGCATAAATTTAATCGTCTATTCGGTGGATGATTATTGTTTTGATGGTTGGGTCATTTGCTTGGGCAGAGACGTCATTAGGGCGATTGAGGAAGGGCATCACAGGCTGGTGGAGGCTAGGCAGTGGTGTGCAGGCTAGGGCATAGAGGAGGGGAGGAATGAGGTTTAATAGAATTAAGAGTGCTAGGAATGACGAATGCAATCATACCAGCACTAACACACCGGATCCCATCAGAACTCCGAAGTTATAGGACAGTTGAGGAAGGGCGTCATTGGCGTGTAGAGGCTAGGGCGAGAGGGAGGGGAGGAATTAGATTTAATAGAATTAAGAGTTCTAGTAATAACGGATGAGATCATATCAGTGCTAACGCACCGAATCCCATCATAACTCCAAAGTTAAGCACGGTTGGGCGATAGTAGTACTAGAATGGGTGACCCCTTGTGAAGTCCTAGTGTTGGATCCCTCTTTTTTGGCTGAAATTGCATCTTTGATTCCGCGTATGATTACTTTATTGGTGGTTGGTTCATTTGCTTGGGTAGAGACATTGTTAGGACGGTTGAGGAAGGGCATCGCCTGAGCCTGTAGGTTAGGGCGGTAGTGTGCAGGCTTAGGCATGGGTGAGGGGAGGAACGAGGTTTAATAGAATTAAGAGTGCTAGGAATGGCGGATTTGATCACACCAGCATAACACACAGGATCCCATCAGAACTTCGAAGTTAAGCGTGCTTGGGCGAGAGTAGTACTAGGATAGGTGACACCTTAGAAAGTCATCGTGTTGCATCCCTTTTTTTTGCTGAAATTTCATCGTCTATTCGCAGATGATTAATTTTATTTTGTAGTTGGGTCATTTGCTTGGGTAGATACATCGTTAGGATGGTAGAGGAAAGGCATCATCGGCACATATAAGCTAGGGCGATTGTGTGCAGGCTAGGGAGAGGGGGAGGGGAGGAATGAGATTTAATAGAATTAAGAGTGCTAGGAATGATGGATGTGATCATACCAGCGCTAACGCACCAAATCCCATCATAACTCCAAAGTTAAGCGTAGTTGGGCGATAGTAGTACTAGAATAGGTGACCCTTTGGGAAGTCCTAGTGTTGCATGCCTCTTTTTTTGACGAAATTTCATCTTCGATTCCGTAGATGATTAATGTTTTTGGCAATTGGTTCATTTGCTTGGGTAGAGACGTTATTAGGACGGTTGAGGAAGGGCATCACCTGCGCGTGGAGGCTAGGATGGTGGTGTGCAGGCTCGGGCATGGGTGAGGGGAAAGAGGTTTAATAAAATTAAGAGTGCTAGGAATGACGGATGTGATCATACCAGCACTAACGCATCAGATCCTATCGGAACTCCGAAGTTAAGTGTGCTTGCATGAGAGTATTACTAAGATGGTGACCCACTAGGAAGTCCTCATGTTGCATTCCTCTTTTTTTTCCAAAATGTCATCGTCTATCTGGCGGATGATTATTTTTTTTGGTGGTTTGGTCATTTGCTTTGGCAGAGATATCGTTAGGACGGTTTAGGAGAGGTATCGCTGGCGCATGGAGACTAGGGCGGTGGTGTGCAGGCTATAGGTTGGGTGAGGAGAGGAACGAGGTTTAATAGAATTAAGTATGCTAGGAATCTGGATCCATTCAAAACTTCAAAGTTAAGTGTGCTTGGGCGAGAGTAGTACTAGAATGGGTGGACCCTTAGGAAGTTACCGTGTTGCATCCTTATTTTTTTAGCTGAAATTTCATCGTCTATTCAGCGGATGGTTTTTTTTTATTAGTTGGCTCGTTTGCTTGATCAAAGATGTTGTTAGGACGATTGAGGAAGGCTATCGTAGGTGCGTGGAGGCTAAAGCGGTGGTGTGTAGGCTAGGGCATTAGGGAGAGGAGGAATGAGGTCTAACAGAATTAAGAGTGCTAGGAATGACGGATGCGATCATACCAACACTAACACACTTGATCCCATAGATCTTCAAAGTTAAGTGTGCTTGGGCGAGAGTAGTACTAGGATGGGTGACCTTCTGGGAAGTCCTCGTGTTGCATCCCTCTTTTTTTGCTGAAATTTCATCATATGTTAGGCGGATGATTATTGTTTTGGCGGTTTGGTCATTTGCTTTGTCAGAGACGTTATTAGGATGATTAAGGAAGGAAGTCACCGGAATGTGGAGGCTAGGGCGGTGGTGTGCAGGTAAGGGGTTGGGTGAGAAGAGAAATGAGGTTTAATAGAATTAAGAGTGCTAGGAATGACAAATGCGATCATACCAGCACTATCGCACTGGATCCCATTAGAACTCTGAAGTTAAGCGTGCTTGGGTGAGTGTAGTACTAGGATGGGTGACCCCCTCTTTTTTTTGCCAAAATTTCATCACCTATTAAGCGGATGATTATTTTTTTTGGCGACTGGGTCATTTGCTTGGGCTGAGACGTCGTTAGGACGGTTGCAGAAGGATGTTGCCGGCATATGGAGGCCAGGTTGGTGGTGTGCAGTCTAGGGCATGGGGGAGGGGAGGAATGAGGTTTAATTGAATTAAGTGTGCTAGGAATGTCGGATGTGATCAAAGCAGCACCAACGCACTTGATCCCATCAGAGTTTGAAGTTAAGCGTGGTTGGGCAATAGTAGTACTAGAATGGGTGACACCTAGGGAAGTCCTCGTGTTGCATCCCTTTTTTTTGCCATAATTTCATCTTCTATTTGGCGGATGACTATTTTATTTGGCAGTTGGGTCGTTTTCTAGGGTAGAGACATTGTTAGGATAGTTAAGGAAGGGCGTCGTTGGCGCGTGGAGGCTAGGGCGGTGGTGTGCAGGCTAGGGCATGGGTGTGGGGAGAAATCAGGTTTAATAGAATTAAGAGTGGTAGAAATGATGGATGCGATCATACAAGCATTAACGCACCAGATCCCAACAAAACCCTGAAGTTAAGCGTGCTTGGGCGAGAATAATTCTAGGATGGGTGACCTCCTGGGAAGTCCTCGTGTTGCATCCCTCTTATTTTGCCGAAATTTTATCGTCTATTCGGCGGATGATTTTTTTTTTAGCGGTTAGCTCATTTGCTTGGGCAGAGATATCATTAGGACGGTTGAGAAAGGGTGTCATTGGCGGTGGAGGTTAGGGCGGTGGTGTGTAGGCTAGGGCATGGGTGAGGGGAGGAATTAGGTTAAATAGAATTAAGAGTGCCAAGAATGACCGATGCGACCATACCAGCACTAACGCACCGGATCCCATCAGAACTCTGAAGTTATGCGTGCTTGGGCGAGAATAGTACTAGGATGGGTGACCCCCTGGGAAGTCCTATTGCATCAATCTTTTTTTGGTGAAATTTCATCGTTTATTTGGCGGATGATTATTGTTTTTGCCGGTTGGGTCATTTGCTTGGGCAGAGATATCGTTAGGACTGTTGAGGAACGACGTCACCGGCGCGTGGCGGCTAGGGCAGTGGTGTGCAGGATATGGTGTGGAGGAGGGGAATAATGATGTTTAATAGAATGAAGAGTGCTAGGAATGATGGATACAATCATACCAGCACAAACACACCAGATCCAATCAAAACTTCAAAGTTAACCATGCTTGGGCACGAGTACTACTAGGATAGGTGGACCCCTGTGAAGTCCTCTTGTTCCATCCCTTTTTTTGCCAAAATTTCATCGTTTATTCGGCGGATGATTATTGTTTTTAGCGGTCGGCTCATTTGCTTGGGCAGAGACTTCGTTAGGACGGTTGAGGAAGGGTGTTGTAGGCGCGTGGAGGTTAGGGCGGTGGTGTACAGGCTAGGGCTTGGGTGAAGGGAGGAATTAGGTTTAATAGAACTAAGAGTGCTACAAATGATAGATGCGATCATACTAGAACTAACACATCGAATCCCGTCAGAAGTCTTAAGTGAAGCGTGGTTGGGCGATAGTAGTACTAGGATGGGAGACCCCCTGGGAAGTACTCATGTTGCATCCCTCTTTTTTTACCAAAATTTCAACGTCTATTCGACAGCGCATGGAGGCTAGGGCGATGGGGTGCAGGCTTGGGCGTGGGTGAGGGGAGGAATGAGGTTTAATAGAATTAAGAGTGCTAAGATTGACGGATGCGATCATACTATCATTAACGCATCGGATCCCATCGGAAGTCCGATGGTAAGTATGCTTTGGTGAGAGTAGTACTAGGATGGGTAACCCCCTGGGAAGTCCTCGTGTTACATCCCTTTTTTTTGCCAAAATATTATCGTCTATTTAGCGTATGATTATTTGTTTGGTGGTTGGGTCATTTGCTTTAGCAGAGACGTCGTTAGGACGGTTAAGGAAGGACGTTGCCATTGCGGTGGAGGCTAGGGCGGTGATGTGTAGGCTAGGGGTTGGGTGAGGAGAGGAATGAGGTTTGATATAATTAAGAGTGCTAGAAATGATGGATGTGATCATACAAGCACTAACGCGCCTGATTACATCAGAATACCCAAGATAAGCTTGTTTGGGCAAGAGTAGTACTAGGATGGGAGACCCCCTAGGAAGTATTCAAGTGGCATCCCACCTTTTTTGCCAAAATTTCAACATTTATTCGACTGATAATTATTTTTTGGCGATTAGGTCATTTGCTTGGGCAGAGATGTCATTAAGACGGTTGAGGAAGGGCATTGCCTGTGCGTGGAGGCTAGGGCGGTGCCTGCTGGCTAGGGCGTAGGTGATGGGAGGAATGAGGTTTAATAGAATTAAGAGTGCTAGGAATGATGAATGTGATCGTACCAACACTAACGCACCGGATCCCATCAGAACTCCGAAGTTAAACCTACTTGTGCGAGAGTAGTATTAGGTTGGGTGACCTCCTAGGAAGTCCTCGTTTTGTATCCCTCTTTTTTTGCCAAAATTTTGTCGTCTATTCGGTGGATTATTTTTTTTGTGGTTGGGTCGTTTTCTTGGGTAGAGACGTCGTTAGGAAAATTGAGGATGGCGTTGAGGCTAGGGTGGTGGTGTGCAGGCTAAGGCGTGGTTGAGGGGAGTAATGATGTTTAAAAGAATTAATAGTTCTAGGAATGACCGATGCGATCATACAAGCACTAACACACCGGATCCCATCAGAACTCCGAAGTTAAGTGTGCTAGGGTGAGAGTAGTACTAGAATGGGTGACCTCTTGGGAAGTCCTAGTGTTGTATCCCTCTTTTTGTATTCCACGGATGATTACTTTTTTTGGCCGTTGGTTCATTTTTGTCGGTAGAGATGTTATTAGGATGGTTGAGGAAGGACATCCCTACGCGTGGAGCTTAGGGTGGCGGTGTGCAGTCTCGGGCGTGGGTGAGGGGAGGAATGAGTTTTAATATAATTATGAGTGTTAGGAATGACGGATGCGATCATACCAGCACTAACGCACTGGATCTCATCAGAACTATGATTTTAGGCGTGCTTGGGTAAGAGTAGTACTAGGATGGGTGACCCTGTTGGAATTCCTTGCATGACATCTTTTTTTTTTCCAAAATTTAATCATCTATTCGGCGGATGATTAGTTTTTTGGCGATTGGGTTGTTTGCTTGGGCAGAGACGTCGTTTGGACGATTCTGGAAGGGCATCGCTGACGCACAAAGGCTAGGGAAGTAGTGTGCAGGCTAGGGCGTGGGTGAGGGGAGTAATGAGGTTTAATAGAATTAAGAGTGCTAGGAATGACGGATGCAATCATACAAGCACTAACGCGCTTGATCACATCAGAACACCCAAGATAAGCTTGTTTGGGCAAGAGTAGTAGTAGGATGGGTGACCCCCTGGGAATCCCTCATATTGCATCCCTTTTTTCTTTGCTGAAATGTCAACATCTATTCACGGAGTATTATTTTTTTGTCATTTAGGTCAGTTATTTGGGCAGAGACATCATTAGGACAGCTGAGGAAGGTATCGCAAGCGCGTTGAGGCTAGGGCGCGGTGTGTAGGCAATGACGTGGAGGAGGGGAGTAATGATGTTTAATAGAATTAAGAGTTCTAGGAATGATGGATGCGATCACACTAGCACTAATGCACCGAATGCAATCAAAACTCCGAAGTTAAGCGTGCTTGGGCCAGAGTAGTACAAGGATGGGTGGACCACTTGGAAGTCCTCGTGTTGCATCCCTCTTTTTTTTTCAAAATTTCATCATCTATTTGGCGGATGATTAATGTTTTTTAGCGTTTGGGTCATTTGGTTAAGCAGAGACTTCGTTAGGACGGTTGAGAAAGGGTATCATCGGCGTGTGGTAGCTAGGGCCGTGGTGTGCAAGCTTGGGCGGGGCAGGGGAGGGGAGGAATAAGGTTTAATAGAATTAAGAGTACTAGGAATGTTGAATGTGATCATACAAGAACTAAAGCACCAGATCCCATCAAAACTCCAAAGTTAAGCGTGCATGGGCGAGAGTAGTACTAGGATAGGTGATCCCCTAGGAAGTCCTCGTGTTGCATCCCTCTTTTCTGCGAAAAATTTCAGTATCTATTCGGCGAATGATTATATTTTTTGGCGGTAGGTTGGTTTGCTTGGGTAGAGACGTCGTTAGGATGGTTGAGGAAGGGCGTCGGCGGACCGTGGAAGCTAGGGCGGTGGTCTGCACGCTAGGGCGTGGGTGAGGGGAGGAATGAGGTTTAATGGAATTAAGAGTGCTAGTAATGACCGATGTAATCATACTAGCGCTAACGCATCGGATCCCATTAGAACTTCGAAGTTAAGCGTACTTGGGCGAGAGTAGTACTAGGATAGGTGGCCCCCTGGGAAGTCCTCGTGTTGCATCCCTCTTGTTTTGCTGAAATTTCATTGTTTATCTGACGGATGATTTTTGTTTGGCGGTTTGATCATTTACTTGGGCAGATCATCATTAGGACGATTGACAAAGGGGGTCGCCGACGCGTGGAGGCCAGGGCGATGGTCTGCATGCTACGACGTGGAGGAGGGGAGTATTGAGGCTTAATAGTATTAAGAGTGCTAGAAATGGCCGATGCGATCAAACCAGCACTAACGCACTGGATCCCATTAGAACTTCAAAGTTAAGCATGCTTGGGCGAGAGTAGTACTAGGATGGGTGATCCTCTGGGAAGTCATCATGTTTCATGGTTTTCTGTTTTGCCAAAATTTCATCGTCTAATCGGCGGATGATTTTTTTTGGTAGTTGGGTCATTTGCTTGGGCGGAAATGTCGTTAGGATAGTTGTGGAAGGGCATCTTCGGCGCGTGGAGAGTAAGGTGGTTGTGTGTAGGTTAGGGCATGGGGGAGGGGACTAAGGAGGTTTAATAGAATCAAGAGTGCTAGGAATGCAAGATGCAATCATACTAGCACTAACGCACTAGATCCAATCAAACCTTCGAAGTTAACCGTACTTGGGCGAGGGTAGTACTAGGACGGGTGACCCCTTGGGAAGTCCTCATGTGGCATCCCTATTTTTGAAATTTCGTCATCTATTCAACGGATGATTATTTTTTTTGGTGGTTGGGTCATTTGGTTGGGCGGAGACATTGTTATGATAGTTGAGGAAAGGCGTCACCAGCGCGTGGAGTCTAAGGCGGTGGTGTGTAAGCTAAGGCGTGGGGGAGGGGAGGAATGAGGTTTAATATAATTAAGGGTGCTTGGAATTACGAATGAGATAATACCAGTAGTAAGGCACCGAATCCCATTAGAACTCTGAAGTTAAGCGTGCTTGGCGACAGTTGTACCAGGATAGGTGATCCCATGGGAAGTCCTCGTGTTGCATCCCTTTTTTTGCCAAAATTTCATCGTCTATTCGGCTATTGATTATTTCTTTGGTGGTTGGGTCGTTTACTTGGGCAGAGACGTTATTTGGGCGGTTGAGGAAGTGCATCGTGGCGCATGGAGGCTAGGGCGGTGGTGTGCAGGCAAGGGCGTGGGTGAAGGGAGGAATGAGATCTAATAGAATTAAGAGTGATATGAATAATGGATGCAATCATACCAGCGCTGACGCACCAGATCCCATTAGAACTCCAAAGTTAAGTGTTCTTGGGCGAGAGTAATAGTAGGACGGGTGACCCTCTGGGAAGTCCATGTGTTACATCCCCCTTTTGTCACTCCCCAAAGTCTCGTAGGGCGGACTAGCAACCGTTGCCGATAAAGATCAGTAGAACCAACCTGTAACTTTATGCTTTCTATACATACTATAAGGGGTTTTTACATTTGACATTCCTTTAAAAAGATAAACAGTGATAACAAGCCAAAAGGAAATGCATATGACTAGGCCGTTGGAGCCATGGTATTTTAAATATGAGACTTGCCCAAACTTTACTTTACATAGTCTACAAAGCATCGAAATAAAGAAAAACATCTGATAAGGGTCGGGAAGGCCCCACCTCAACAACCTATGTAATAAAAACATGTAAGCTCTAGACATGTACAAAGCCCCGAAGAAACCTGGAGCTTGGTGACAGCAGCTTAATATCTTGTACTCCTACTGGGGAGATCTACTAGCACCTATACCTGCAGCATGAAATGCAGGTCCCTCGTAAGGGA